>JAHXMU010000072.1:2254947-2276614 GCA_019455685.1 Philornis downsi
TTTTCTTTGATTTTTTTTTTTTTTAAACATGGGTCCGTCGAATATGGTCAACCCTGTATACGATGTATAGGTATAGTACTTTTTAAAATCCCTATTTCAGATAGCTCACTTACATTTGGCCGACGACCATCCCATATCATTTTGAGGATTTAACCGTGTCTGGCTTGGACACCTCGATGGGTCGACTGCCATGGTGTTGTCTGGGCAGCTTGTACGGCTTCGTTTAAACTCTGCTGCCTAATATATTACAGTTGTAAACGAAGGAGCAGACTCCCCCAGATTAGAATGTAGCTCGGGTTTAATATTGGTTTGACTGACATCTTTCAAATGGAAATATTGAATTGCATAACGGTGACCAACTTTTTCTATGTTTACAAATTTGCTGAAATCGTTTACTTTTGATGGCTCAAATAAAAATACTAAACAACGAGGAGCCTTGAAACTTAAAACATATGTTTTAGAAGGTTGCCAATTTGCACCAAAGTTATTTGTTTCCAACTATATGCACCATTTATATGTCAGATCGTCTAGTTTTGGAACCGCCTTCGTTTATGTTTCCAAAGTGAATCAGAAACAAACTTTACTGTACTTTTAATTAAGTTTACAGTCCTAGAAATTAAAGAAGTAATAATTATAAGATACTCGTATGTGGACGATTTGAACAGTTGGCTTGGCCCTTAGAAGCTGCTGTTGTTATTGATTAGTGGGTTGAACAAATTTTCTAATCTTTATATTATGATGAAGTTTAGTTTGACTGTGAAATAGCAATTGGCCATTCCAAATTTTATGTATCCGGTATTATGGATTGCAGTCCACAGTGACATTAACGATGTACAGATATGTCGTAATATAAGTGGACTTGTTAGAAACGTATATTATATCGAATTACTTTATTTTTGGACTAGATCATGTAGTGACTTTCAATGAAAGAATACATGTCGCAGTTAAAAAAAATAACCTGAAAAAGCTTAAGCTGAGTTCAGATCTTATATGAGCAAGTTTATCCCTAATGAGGATCTCGGGTCTGCAGTTTTCTGGTAAAAATTGAGATTTTCTTGATTTTTTTAGTAACCACGACTACAATTGGAGCGGTTGCTTAACAAATTATATGATATGGAATAGTTCTTGTTAACCTATGTCCAATACCTTTGCATATTGCTTTTAAATAATGACCAAAATGATACAATTTGTGAAAAAAAGCTAAAACGGTTATTTTCTAGGTGTGAGTTCAGTCTTCATAGAAGCAAGTTTTTTCCTACTTGGCCGATTTCGTCCAATTTCCAATGTACCCTGTTTATGAATATGAGCAAGTTTTTCGGCACATTTAAAGCGGCGCACTCCCTGTTATGTTTCAAAAGGGCACCCTGTGGACGGAGGACATGAACAACATACCTATAAGTTTCTAAGACGATCAGGAATATACAAGGTAGCTGATGAATATTGTTACTGAGATGTTACATTAAGATTTTGATTTCGGCAGGACTATGCCGAAATAGAACACTTATTAGCTGTGGGTATTTTTAACAGGAGAGTGCTGATTCTCTCTTTCCTGCTACTTTACAAAATATAACCATCAAGAGTGGATTAATTAACGCAATGTATTTGAATCATAATTGATGAAATTCTGACTGATTTCCTGTAAATATTAATTTATAACGGTGTTGAAAATGCGTCACCGAGCGGAATATCATTCGGATTCAATTATTTTTAAAAACACTTAACAAAAATGTATTAATTTTCAAATGAATAATAAAAAAAGTAATTTATAAGAATTAAAAAACAAGCTATTTGAGTACTTAAAGCAAAAACACTCCTTAGCCACTTTGTGTTTCATGGGGTCTCAAATGAGTATTTGTATTATATGTACTCGTAGTTGGTACAAGTGGAGTTGGTACAAGTTGGTAGCAATTGGTACAAATGGTCGCTTCATGCTTTGTAGTGGGTATAAAAGTGCGAATTAATGCACTTCAAAACTAAATTTTCATCTACGAGTATTTATGAGTTATGGAAATAAAATCATAATTTTGCTGCTACATCCATGGATTGTGATAAAAATAGGGTCTTGTTCAAGTATAAAGTGGGGTTGAGAACTTCATATTTTAAAGGTAATAACATTGGTCATTATTGGTCATAGAGATATAAGCTCAGAGAGAATGTACTGAACCGAGGCAATGATTATTGATTTATTTATTTATTTTTTTTTTTTTTTTTGTAAATGTTACGATCGATTCATGCATTCTGCGACAATAGATTGAGTATATTCGTTGACTTGATTTTTAACGGTCACTGTTTGATGTAGAAAATAATTCTCGATTTCACACAAATATTGGTTTAAAAAGGAGTAGTCTTACAATTTTAAACTTACAACTTATTTCTATTTTAATTGGGCAACCTCAAAGAAACTAACAACTTATTTTTTAGAAAGCTAGTCGCAAAACAGTATTATTTTTGAGATGATTCAAGCAATATTTTATAAATACAGTATAAAGAAAACACTTTAACAACAATCCTTTTCTACCTCTAATATTTAAAGTTCATACCGATACCGAATGGTGATCCATTCACTTCCCTTTGTTTAACTTTTTTCACATGTAATGCAAATCACCAATCATTCAACATCACTCAAAATATTTCAATTCTTTTTCAAAGCATTTCATCAGCACTGTGCGTTCTTGAAAATATATCCATGATTCATCAATCTATCACCTTTAAAATATTCCCAGGAAAATATTATAAAATTTTACAATAATTTTCTTCAATTAATTTTCTTGTTGGTTTGCAAACTAAGAATATTTTCTTTCCGTATTCACTTTTTGTATTTTTCTTACGCGCACACAAGAGTTGGCGAGGCAAACGACTAGATTGTTATAATTTTGTAGAACAAGTGAATATAATTTTCTGTAAAATATTTACAAATGTTATTGCATAAATCCATATGGTACGTTCTACGGACGATGATGAGGCTGAAAATTCTGTGAAAGTCGCTTGGCACAACATACGAAAGTGCCCAATTGCTAGATGCGAATACAAACCCGGCGATCATGCGCGCACTGTGGGGTTAACTAACTACGGTCTCGTACAGGGCGCTAACGAAACACCCGAGATAAGTGGAGAATAATTTTCAAATAAGTAGCTGTTTAACGCTTAACTTTACTAAACGACTTTGAAGACTAGACTGAGGACTAAGCAATGCTTCGCGGTTGTGAACTTGCGTTTTATGGTGATGTGTTTTCGAGTAAAAGTTTAATTTGAAAATGAGAACTAAATTGAATTAGGCCCAGTGTTTTATTATAATCAATGTTGTTGTTTGGCGAAAACAGAGAACACTGAACGAAACTAAGAAAACACAAGACGATACGACACAGCGCACAACAACATAATGACACAACAAGAACACAACTTACAACAAGACACAGATGTACTCGTACTTGCGCCCGCACTCGTACTCGTGCTCGCACTTGTGTAGGTATTTATTTACACACTCACTCAGTACCGAATGCATTCAAATTGAACAATTAGAAACAGAAAAGAAGAACTGGGTACGTAATTGATGTTTGTACTATCAGCGCTTGGTACTGTCGCAGTTGGCCACGAATGTCTTTTATTTTTACCACCTCTAATTGAATGTTAATTTCGATGTATCGTAATGAAGTACACGAGTGTGTACTTACATATGGTTTGTTAACCATTTCTTATGTGTAAATTATGGTAGTTCTATCTCTCGGTAGGTGTAGCCAGCTGAAGACCAAGAATCGGAAGTAGGTAAGGTGGGAAGCGCAACATGTTACCAGTTTTACTGTTTTTACAAGAAGCTTAAAAAATTTCGCAAAAACAAAAGTGAAAAAAGAAAACCAGTGTAGAAATATGTTTTTTTTTTTTTTTGCAGGCAACAACAAGGGAATGAGAAAATAGATACCAGAAAATATAAGCTCATTAATGACGTGATCACCCCTTCGTAAAGAACGACATGGCATTATAATGATTCACTGTGGTTGACTTGGCGCTACGTTAGATCAATAATGCTGCTGACTGGAGATATCACAAACCTTTGAATAGAAAAAGGATGTATATCCTTTGAATAGAAAGGATGTGAACGCCGTAGAGTCGTTCAAGGAACAAATTTCCAGTCAAATGATTATTTTAGATTTTGCTTTGAAAACAATAATTTTACATATTTTGGAAAATTTTTGTAGCCAAACATAATTTACTTCCTATGACAATCGGCGCAATAAATACAAAAATTAGTTTTTTTAAATACTGCTGAAATCTACTTCTTTATATCCGACACCATGGAACAGGGGCACAGTTCAGTTGCAATAAGTAGAAATGATGACATGAGTACCTGCAAACCAGCTGTTGGAAGCCTGCGTCAAAACATTCGTATGCGAATATCATCTGTTGAAATAAGCATTCAAGTAATTTATCCTAACAAGAAATGCAAACTGAAGCAGATACTCCAGTACCCCAGCGCCTATCCTGTCGATTACTATGTGTATTTTAAAAATTACTGTCAAATATGCAGCATTTACCCACGACTATCTCTGTAATGAGCTCTTTCTATTATCTTAACGTTTCGCTAAATTGTGAAAAAAATTAGAAAGACTCTCAAAACTCGGAACAGAACTACCATTAAAACATCACTTAACTTTTGTACAATTTCAAAAGTACTGGATTATCTATTTAGCAGTTCCAAAATCGCCAGTAGCAAGGCTGCCTGTCGTCTGAAATGTTATTTATTTAGTGAAAGGTTTGTCATTTACGAATGTAGATCGTTTAAAACCCAAAGAAAAAATTTAATATAAATGTAGTGATTTAAACGTGGGCACTTTTCGCGCATTACGGCGTGACTATGATCGTCATAACCCACCTAATGTGCAAGGAGTTGGCAAGATTATAAAGAAATATCGAAAATATATATACCGTAAATATCGTTTCTGTCAATGAAATTGTGGCGGATAATCCAAATTGCAATTCAGAGCGCTATGGTCGTATGATAACCGACTTTTTTTGGTCTGCAATTGAAGATTATGCACCAGACAATATATGGTTTCAACAAGACGGAACCACGAGCCACACAACACGACCGATTCTGACTTTATTGAAAGAGTAGTTTCCAAAAAGCGTAATTTCAAGTTTTGGTGATGTCATGCGATTTGAAGTCGTTAGATTTTTTGTGCGAAGCTACTTCAAAGACTGTGTTTACGCGAATTATCCACCAACGTTGGAGCATTTGAGAATCAACATTCGTCAAGTTTTTACCGAGATACCACCCGAAATGTGGAAAAAGCGGTAGAAAACTACTTCAAAAGGATCTACTGCTGCAACCAATCCAGGGGTGATCATTCAACTGACATTGTATTTTTCACACAATTGCAGGGTCCAAGTCTTGTAATAAAACATAACTTTCATCGAAATCATAGCTTTATGTCTGTTTTATTTAATTTTACTGTTTTAGATAACCCGATATTATATTTCACACAAATTTCCCAAAATATAATATAAACGAAAATATGTGTACAACTCTAATAAGGAGCATCCTATCGCCAAAAATAGCCGAATTTTTGGTTTCTAATTATTTTGATTCCCAGTAAAAACATCCATACGTTCTGCATAAAATTGCTGCTTTTTTTTTAGCAAGTTTTTCAGATTTTCTAATTTTTTAACCAGATATTGGAGTCAGTTTAATAGATGTAAAATGTTTAGTTAAATCGACGACTGAACGATCTGTTTTCTATTTACTAGCATATTTGTGTGTTCGCTGTTTTAAGTTTTGGCGAATACATTTTGTGGCATGTAAATACGTCATTTATTCCAACACTCTTTTAAGCTATTCAAAAACTAAGTAATTTCCGCGATTATATGCTCTGTTTTCGAAATACGGTGGTTTCTCTAATTTTTTCATATTTTTATTGATGCCGTTCCGCTTGAATAAAATATACCTTTGAAAGTATTCCAGTAAAATTTGTTTCATTCGAAAAATTTTTTTTGGTGAATGATATTGCTCATGTCTACTTTTTCTCGACAAAAAGAAAAAATAAATAAATAAAATAAAAAATAATCGTTGTGGTTTTGTTAGCAAAATTAAATAAGGTGAAGCTAAGTGAAATGAAAAAAGAGCTATAAAATGTCAACGTTTGGGTGTAAATCTGTCAGATTTGTTCTGAAGGCTTAATTTGGAACTTAGGTTCCTTGAGAGAAATTAGAGGTTTTGTGAAAGAACTTAGGTTCTTAGCGGGAAGAGAAGAGGAAAAGATAACGATTAACTTACATTATTTCATTGCATTATTTGAGAGCAGCTGGCGAAGTGGTCCGGTTGGTGGATGGCGGTTGGCGGAAAAAGGGGACAAACATCTTGCTGATTTTAACCAGGAGACCTTCCTCCGCCGCTGGGTTGCCATATGGGCGTAACAAAACAGGGGTTTTTATACATATAGTTACATGGTTGTTTGAAGGGGCCTTTACACAAGCAAATAAATAGTTAACTTTTACAATTTACAATACTTACAAACTGTTTGATACAAGCAATTCAATGTAATTCAACTTAATTCAGTGCAATTTGATATAATGCAATTTTAATTCGAAACAATACAATTTAATTAAATGCAATTCAATTCAATCCAATTCATAATTTACTTTACTTTATAAAATTCATTTAATTTTCCAAATTCAATTCATGGGAAAGATTAACTATGTTCAACAAGATCGATTAGTAATACTCGAGCTTTCAAACACAAAATTCACGCAGGACTGTAGCATTTGTCGTTACCTTAACATATCATTTATTAAAACCTAGATTTTTATTAATTCTTGTTGGTTATGAACTAGTATGCCTTTTGATAAAATGTCCAGAAATCCACTTGAAAAATAAGGGAATCTTTTGCAATGAAAAAAGTGGCGTAAGTTATCATCATAATTTTATTGGTGAAAAACAAACCAACACAAAGAATTTTTACATTTGATATTTTTCTGTTTCTCTTTTCTCTTTGAATAACCAGGATGGCGCATGAATCGTGCTACGGTGTAACAGTAACTGTTAATGGTGGCCGTTATTTGAAAATAGTGAGGGATTTTTTTACCCAGAAATGTGCCGATGAATTTGGTTCCGGCAAGATGAAGCAACTGCACACATAGCCAGATCGGTTATGGCGGAGCTCCAAATAATATCTAGAAACGAACTTCACATTCCCCAGCTTCAAAAGTCCCGAATTTAACTGCACCTGGCTCTTTTTTATGGGGTTATGTCAAGCGAGAGGTGTACAAAACGAAATCAAGAAATTGAAGCATTCTAATAATGAGCAATAATTGAGGCGATCCCGACTTCAACTCTTTAGGTCGCAATGAATAATTTTCATATCAGGTGTCGCATACTCGTGAAAGAGCAAGGAGACTATTTACGGTCTGTCATCTTCAAAGCCAATTAGTTATATAAAATAAAATCAAATTTTTTATGCCATAAATAAAGAAAAAATTAAGTACGTTGATCAAAAAAAGAGTTGTTTGAATTTCCAATTGCTGCACAATCGGTGTGTCACCTTGTATTAGAGAGTAAAGCTTTCGAAATATGGATCTGTCTTGCTGTACTACTCCTTCTCCACTTCCTCAAAACCTGGTTCTAACAATTTAATTTTGATCGTCCTCTACGGTGCCGACCTCGAAAGACTGTGGAAAATGTCGATCCATTTGCGTAGCTACTTTTCTATTTTCATGCATATATATATATATTTATTGAGTATTTTTTATCGAAAATTCTCAGAACTTTCTCATCCCCTTATTGCAGCATTCAAGTTTATAGGCTGTACGATATTTATACCAGTGTTTGCACACTTGTGTTTTTGTTTATGGAAAGCTTTATTAAAACTGTCCCTAATAATATTTTTTGCAACTACTTCCCAGTACTTAAGAAGGTTGAAACAACAAATCCGCCAATGTAGCCAATTTCAATACGCAAGTCTTCTGTTAAAAATGGTGCCGGTCGTGTTCACTGCGACTTTCCTTATCGCCATAAATATGTCGAAGAGATCGCACGAAATTTTGATATGTCGTCTAAGGTCTCTCGTGCTATAAAATATCTCAGTAATGCATTCGCAAAATGCATCTCATCGTCTTTACATTCCATCTGATCACGTTCATAATTCAGTAGCATAAAAATGACCATTTTACATTTTCAGCAGGACCATAAAGGTTTAACAGGGTGTACTTTGAAAAAAAAAAAATTGTTTTGTTGTTTTGCGATAATATCGGATTGCTTATTGATAAGTCTTGCAAAAGGGGGTTCTAGTGGATCAGAAAGTGATTAAGCTACTAATATTTCACATTAAACTAACTTTTGTATGAGAGCTTAGGCTAGAACAGAGCTCACAAATATTGTTTACTGATGAAATGTTGCCAAATGGCTTTTCAAAATGTACTTTTCGATCTTCGCGTTACAGAGTAACATTACATTTTGTATGCTTAACAGCATAAAGCGCGCGCTACAAATTAGTACACATTAACATACCTCATTTGTAACAACCAGAAAAATTCAACCGAGATTCCAGAAAATATATTTTCTCGATTATTATAAAAATACAAGTTGATCTAATCGTGCTCATCCGTCCATCTATCCGCATAGCTGTTTAAAGCACTACAGTGGCAGCATCAAGTAAGTTCAGAAAAGAACAAACTGTTCAAATTTTATTATTGAAAGGTTCTAAAATATACCCATTTTCTAGGAAAGCGGGATAATTATATATAAAAACGTTTTGTTGAGTGGTCCCCTAGCCATTAGACCATAGAGCGATAAAATCGGTTCATTAAAGAGGGAAATGCCCACACAAGAACTGAACTCAACTTTGGAGTAATGGTTATTTTATTGGTTTTTAAGCAATTCTACAACTAGTTCATTAATTATATTATACAGGCTGGCGCAATAGAACGTGTATATTGCATCATCTTTTTTTGCGGGGTAGAAAAGGTGTGGGCGGGGGGGCGCCTACATCGTTGGGTTGGCGGGCTCGTGGAGTTTTAGTCGCTATGAATCATTTCGACGGGAAGCGTCGCGCATTTTGCGTGCGCGCATTTTACGAGAACTCTCGTTCATATATTGCTACTAGGCGACTATATTGTGCTGAATATGGACTACGGCGAATTAGTGAAGCTCCGAGTGCTAATTTAATTAAAATATGGGTAAAGCGTTTTGAAGAGACCGGTTCAACATTTAAACCACAAGCAAATAGTGTTGAGAGAGTTATGGAGGAAATCCACAAATGTCGACTCGCAAGAGATCGTCTGTCTTACAATTATCGCGACGAAGTTTGCAACGAATTTTAACATTGGATCTTAAACTGCATCCATATAAGCTGCAATTAACACAAGAATTGAAAGAGTCTGACTTCATAGCAAGGCTCGCATTTGCTAATGAAATGCTTAATCGATTTTCCAATTTTGACAATATCCTTTTCTCTGACGAGGCTCATTTCCTTAATGGGTTCGTAAACCGTCAAAATTGTCGTTACTGGAACAGTGAAATTCCCAAAATCAAACACCAGAAACCATTGCATAGTCCTAAAGTGACAATATGGGCAGCAATCTCTGGCAGAGGAATAATTGGTCTTTTTTCTTCGAAAATGCGCGGGGCCAAAACGTTACGGTTAATACGGAACGCTCTGTTGAGATGTTGGACGGATTTTTGGCTACAGAAATTTAAAGTTCAAGAATAGTGAATTCCAGAAATTGGTTCCAACAAGATGGAGCCACCTGTCACACATCAAATGACACCATGGCGGTGGTGAAGCAGATGTTCCCTGGCAAACTGATTTCGAAAAGAGGTGATATCCCATGGCTCCCACGTAGTCCAGACTTGACGCCTCTTGACTTTTTTTGTGGGGATACCTCAAACAAAAAGTCTACAGTAATAATCCAAGAAACATCGTTCAGCTCAAGCAGAATATCCTTAGTGAAATGGCAGCCATTACACCAGTATTACTGAAGAAAGTTTTCAATAATTTTCGTTTGCGGTTAGAGGAGTGCCGTCGTAGAGAGGGTCACCATTTAGATGATGTTATTTTTAAAAAATAAACTCCATTTATTACTCTACAATTCCTTAGATTTATTTTAACCATACCTTTTGTATTTATTTTTTAATCTATTTTTTTAAATATGCACGTTCTATTGCGCCACCCTGTATTAAATCAATTTTCCGGGTTCAAAAATAAAGTAAGCAAGAGCTCTGAAATAGTTGTAACAGTGGATCTTTTTATGAAAGTTTTCAACCACTTTCTCGCACATTTCGCACCATGCGTTTGATAATTATTGACTTAACCCCACAAAAACCAGTCTAACGGCGTCAAATCGCATGATTTTGGTGGCCAATTGATGTCGCCAAAACGTGAAACTACGCTTTCTGGAAACTTTTCATGCAATAAAGCCAAAATTGGTCGTGTTAAATCACTTTCGAATTACCATTTCTGTGGTAAGTTTGAACTATTAACTATTCACCTATCTAACTATTTCCATACTCGTAAAAGGCAAACCTTTCACAAAATAAATAACACTTCAGATGATAGGTTTTTAATAGCTGATAACCTTGTTAGGCCAGCGGTTTTGAAACCGTTAAATGGAGAACTTTATATTATATCATATTACATTATGTTTTATTATATTATATTATAATTATATTACATTGCAAATTGCAACTCATAAATTCTTGGGGAGCTGCGCCAATAACATTTCTCACTGAGAAAACGGGAAATGAATATTTGAAAAAATAAGATAAATTTGTAATTATATATGGAATGAAGTCTTTTCTTTCTGGCTCTTCCACTTATCTAATCATGGATTGGAATGTGATCCATGATCTATTTTGGACCGCAATTCGTCGTGTTTCAACCGGTCAAACTTATACCGCTTATCTAACATTGCGACTGAATCGAATTGTGAAGATTTGTTAAATATCTGTATGAATCAAAGAGACATTTCAATTTCACTTTTCGTTATTAGTGCTACTTTCGTAAAAAATTCATTATTAGCTGTTATCATTTTGTTGAATATCATACAATGAAATTTAGGAAAGACAATTTTGCAATCTTCACGGTTGTGGAGCCCTCGCCAATTATTATGTCGTTCGTTAAGCATCACGCATTTGTAAGAGGTGAGAACAGGTGCGAAATAAAAGCTCATATAACAACTATTTCCTTCAAAATTTCCGGTGGTATTTGTAAAATAAATCAAAACTTCCGATGTAACTGTTGTCTTATCTTGAAATGTATTTGTGTTCCGTTAAAGTTAGTAATTCTTGTCAACCGAACAAATTTCAAAAAAAGTCTTTTGCAAAATATTTAGTTATAAAGGACATTTATTATGAGTCCTTGCTAAAAATGAGGTGCACACTTTTCCACTATACATAACATTAGACGAATTTAGCATTCAATCGATGCCATTGTCATGGAATTTAAAGTATTTAATATTTCGAGCATAATGAACATTTTCGGCAAATTTGCTTCTGGCAGGCATCTTAGTTGTTCCGTTGCTCCCAGCAAATATATGTCGAATTTGAACAAAACCATAATATAAGTTGCTATTCGAAAATTTATTTAAAATATCCAACTATGAAATCCAGAGAAGCCCGACAATGTGCAATACTAATGTTCCAGGAGATGGTGTTGTGGTTTTTAATTCATCAAATCTAAAATTATGTTATTAATAAAGTTGGCATTAAAATCTTAAAAGCAATAATTGTGTCCACCCAAAGATAAAATTCAGAATACAGTTAGGTCAAATAATGCGTAATTTTTTGAGAACTTCAACTGATTGAGGATGCCCCTCAAAACACGGTGTGAACAAACTTTATATAAAACCGTGTGTTTGAGTGACTGTGCATAAGTGTGATGAGCATTAGAAATACGTTCATATAATATAAGATTTAATACCCCAGATGACGTCGCTGTTCGACAACACAAATTGAATATTTGTCTTCTTCATATATTAAACGTATAAACTATACATACATATATGTATGTATGTGTATATGTATGAGTCGGCATGCATATCCCCACAGTTACAGCGCATCAATCTACATATGTGCATATTTTTATGTAATTTATTTTGTCTTTTCTAATATTTTTGTTTTGCTCACGAAATTTGTTGTCGTCGTTTGCAGCGAGAAAAGATTAAAGTTCGCTGCGATTTGTTTCGGTTTGATATCGTAGTTGTTGTAATAAATTTATTCAATTTGCATAAAACCAAATGTTTGTGTGTATTTTGCCGCCACCGTTGTCGTTATTCAGAAGTTCCTTTGTTATTTTTAAATAGATAAATTACACCACTTTATTGTAACAAAACTGACGAGACGAATTACGTATTCAATTTTTTATTCGGGTCTAAATAAATTATTCACGTATTTAATTCAAGTATTCAAGTACTCAAGTTTTAAATTATTCAAATTTTAAATTATTCAAGTATTCAGGTATTCAAGTATACACGTATTCAAGAAGATTACAAGCTTGAAAGTTCAAGCTCTACAAATATCAGTTTATTCAAGGCTTTATACTTTTTGTTGCTTGATTTTTCTGAGATTTCTTGAAGTTGGCTCTAAGGTTAATTATTATTAGTGGCTCTTAAATTAACTTGGTTTTTTTCGGCTGCACAACTTTTATTCGTTTACATATTATTGACAAATTGCTCAACCCGATATATTAAACGTATTGTGGTGTTTGAGTCCACAATGTGTAGGTCATGTATTTCAATTTGTATATTAGACGCTGGGCTGCTTCTGTCCGTGGCCATCGGTTTCGCAACCTGAATCATTTTTATCCAATGACAGACTGGAAATAGTTATGACGAATAGTTAGCAGTTTTTTCATTGTGTTTCATTTCAAATTTTATACTAACATTTCAGAACTCAAGAAAATTTTAATTACAAAAGTTTTGACCTTTAATTCTACATATTTCGGACATTACAAACTCAATAATACGTTTTATTTTTACATGCACGGTGCAGGTTTTATGCGTACGGTGTATTAAGTTTTGTATTTACAACTGCGTTGTGTCGTTCCAACCGACATTTCTCAATTACAATGGAGGAGAGGATCACCAGACATTTCAAAATTGTGAATTTTAGAGGTTTTTCTAATTTTTTACTACTTTCGCGACATGCACCAGCTATTTGTTGAGCATTGCGATTTTTTTTAATTTGAAATGGCAGTACAATATAAAATTAACGTTTCTCTTCATCGTCATCAAATATTGCTAGAACCCTTTCACTTTTATTCTACATATGATTGATGCCAAATACGTACGCGAAATTTTTATCATGTGAATTCTTATCTTTTACTAAATAAAATGGGTCATTAAACACGCAGTTTTTCATTAATGAAATTCCTTTGCTGCGTTGGGAATGAACATGTGGATTTCTAGCAACTCACCTGCATTCTACAGTTGAACATACGAAATATTTAGACAGCTTGAAATATTTATTATTATTTTTACTATTTATTTATTTTATGTTAACTAATTAATTAATTAAGTTTTGCACCGGCGGTTGAGATTATCACCGTTTTTAATTCTAAAAATTCTTTTTATGTTTATTTGAAAGAGATATGTATGCTATTATGTGCGAAATATACAGTATCGTTCAAATGTTCTCTGCGGCTCTGCATGTTCGCTATTGACCTTAAGGTCGCCTTCATTCATTTCATTTTGGTGACCAATTTACGTCACGTCAGCAGAAGGTGCAAGGACGGTACCAAACAGTAGTAGTGCGTCACATCCGCAGAATGCGCGAGGACGGTGGAAAGTGCTAACGTAATCTAATATATGTTTAAGTTTCAAGGTGCCACGTTGTTTAGTATTCTTATTTGAGCCGTCAAAAGTAAACGACCTCAGTGAATTTGTAGACATGGAAAAAATTGGTCACCTTTATGTAATTCAATATTCCCATTTAAAAGATCTCAGTCCAAATAATATTAAAGCCGAGCTAGATTTTACTCTGGGGGAATCTGCTCCTTCTTTTACGGCTGTAAATGTAATGGTCGACCAATTGAGGTGTCCATGCCAGACACGGTTAAGAAAATCCACAAAATGATATTGGATGATCATTGTCTGAACATGCGTGAGTTAGCTGAAATGATGGGCATTTTAAGTATCACGTGAGAAAATGAAAAAGTTGTACGCAAGATGGATGCCGCGCTTGCTTTCAACAAAGCAAAAATAGCCTCCTAAATATGTTTTAATAGTTGTGTTTGGCGATGTTCCACAGCAATAATACCGAATTTATGCGACGATTTATGACCATAGATGAGACATGGGTCCACCACTTCACACGCAGACAAAGGAACAGTCATAGCAGTGGACAGGAATGAGAGAATCGTGTTTAAAGAATGCGAAGACGGTTCTATCCACAGGTAAGGTTATGGCGTCTGTTGGGATTATTTTTAATGATTACTCGTATCTTCAGAAAGGAAAAACTATCAATGGCAAATATTATGCTAATTTATTGCAGCGTTGAGAAAAAGGCCGAATTTGTTGTTTCATCAAGACAATGCTCCAGTTTACACATCCACTACTGCCATGGCCAAAATTAATTAATTAAGATTCGACTTGCTTATTCGCCAGATTTAGCTCCCTTGGACTATTTTCTATTTCTAAACTTAAAAAAATGGTTCCGTGGTAAAAGATTTGCCAATAATGTAGAGGTGAAGTCTGCGGTTGATAGTTATTTTAAGTAGTTTGACAGTTCTTACTATAAACGTATTATATAAGCTATTGAATAACGCTGCAAAAAGTTTATCGAGATAAAAGAAGATTATATTGAAAAATAAAGAAAATTTTTCCGAACTTTTTGTGTCTTCTGTGTTAGGTTGGCTAGTTTTGGCAATGCCCTCGTAACCATATCGTTCATTCAGAATGTCCTTTATGGCGTTCGTTACATGGCACGTATGAACGGGCAAAAATCAAGCCCTGATGCAAATTTGCGAAGTTGATGTCTGTGAAAATCTGAGTTCCGGTGCATGGTGTGGAGTCAAGTATAGACTTCAAGTATAGACTTAGATTTATTAGATTTTTGCCAGACTTAGCATTATTCCTTTATAACAAACACGTATTCTTGCCTCTTAACCATTTTGTACTTTAATTACATAGTCTGTGGTATTATAATGTTGCTTGAGCTATAGTGAATTTCATATTGGCATACATTTTATGAAATATTCGGTTTATCATTCCATAACTCCAAAGATTGAATAAAGTTAACAAGAAAATGTATGCCATACATAAATTGATAGCTCAATTTTATGTGTGGCATCATCTGATTAACATAATAACAAATTTTACACGTAAGAATTATTCTTATATACATGTAGACAAGAAATGACTCAAACTTTCTAAACAGAATTTGTACATCCCTTTTTTTGTATTTAAATAATGACATAAATAATTAAAATTGTACAAATACCTCACTCACAACCAAACGTGTATGATTGTCTTAAGATATTTATTTAGTTATAAATATAATGATAATTTACTTTGAAATTAAGTATTTCTATATTTGAACAAACACCCTTATAGAATAGAAGAAATTAATTTTTGTTAACGAAGCATGCGAACACGTGGCGCAAATGCTCATATGCTAATTCCTGTTTTCCCTTTTTCTTGGGTCGGCATTTATGTGGCACTGTCATATTATTGTGCAGTATACTATTTAATGCTGAATATTATAGTTATAGTTATTTTACATCTACTTATTACTATCTCGATGTATGAAATTAAACAAATATTAAGAGGAGTATAAATCTGATGTATGAAAGAATGCAATGTATGAAGAATTAGTAAAGGGTGTCCCAACAAGAACGCAAGATTTAAATTTGGCGCAATTCGAAGTGTGATTGTTTGACATTTGAACAATTGTTATTGTTTGCTAGTAGAAGGTACGGGGTTAGTAAGAATGGACCGCTACACGAATGAACAACGCATTCTCATTGTGAAATTGTTTTACCAAAATGGTGAAAGTTTTGCGGCTACAGTTCGCAAATTGCGATCAATTTGGGGTCACAATGTGTCTCCAAATCCACTATGCAGCGAATTTTGACGAAAGATTTGCATCTTCAGGCATACAAAGTTCAACTGACTCAGGAACTGAAGTCAGCTGACCATGGACAGCGAAGGGAGTTCGTTAATTGGGTATTGGAGAGACAACATGGAAATGCTGATTTTGTTGATAAAATCATCTTCAGTGACGAGGCCCATTTTCATCTTGATGGCTTCGTCAATAGGCAGAATTGTCGCATATGGGGTGAGAAACATCCTCGAGTGATTCACGAGAAGCAAATGCACCCTCAACGTGTCACTGTGTGGTATGGATTTTGGGCTGGAGGAATCATTGGATCTTTTATTAATGAAAATGAGGAATGTCAAGCGCAAACAGTCAATGGTGTTTGCTATCGTCAAATGATAACCAGTTTTTTCGTGTCTAGAATTGAAGAAATGAATGTGGAGGGCATGTGGTTTCAACAAGACGGCGCTTCATGTTATACAGCCAGAAAAAAAATTCAATTGCTGCATCAGTCATTTCTCGGTCGTGCAATTTCGCGTTTTGGAGACCAGAATTGGCCGCCTAGATCGTGCGATTTAACACCATTAGACTTTTTCTTTAGGGTTTTTTGAAGTCGATGGTTTACGCGAACAAGCCGACGACTCAAGTCTTAAAAGAGGAAATTGCAGGCTGCATTAATGAAATACCGCAGCATTTATGCAAAACGGTCATTGAGAATTTCATTAACAGATCGCGTGTGTGCCAGCAAAGCCGCGGCGACCATCTGCCCGATGTGTTATGCCATACATAACCTCATTCTGTCTACTTTACGATATAATAAAGTTTCACAATTTTTTTTTTTAAATATCTGTATTTTATTTAAAATTTAAATCTTGCTTTCTTGTTGGGACACCCTTTACAAGTTAATAGGATAGAGTAAAACTACTCGCACTAAGTGCATTTTTGTGTAATTATATTTTTAGATCCCTGCTCTTCGTTCATAAGTATTTCGTGCCCCACTTTCTTGAACAGTTTGAATATCATAAATATGGCTGTTAAGCATACGATATTGAAATCGAATTATCTCTCTTTAAGCGGCAATAATGTCGATGTGCAAGCGAATACTTCGAGAAATCTTTACTAGTGGTGTCCAAACTGCCGGCCAGGCAACGATGTCAGCTGTTAAATATCAGTCTTCTGAAGTGTTATTTACTTAGTGACAGGTTTGTCATTTACGAATATGGATCGTTAAACGACCGAAGAACGTTTAAAATAATTAAAACTTACTACAAAATTGGTGATTCAAACGTGGGCACTTTTCGTGCATTACGGGGTGATTACTGCTGTCATAATCGACCAAGCAAGGCAAAAAGAAGACTGGAAGCATATTAAATATGGTTCGAAATGATGCGAATTTGTAGATTCGACGGCGTTCTCATTACTTAAGCCTATTGGATTTGCACCGCCATCTATAAAGAGTTTAACTCATGCAGCAATTAAAGCCGGCGGACCACTCACAACGCCGCAACAGCAACAGGTTTTAATTTCTGATTTTTTGGACAAAGTTTTCTTTAGTGATGAAGCTCATTTTTCACTTGGTGCTTCATTCAACAAGTAAAATTGTTGCAAGTAAGACTCGGAGAATCCGGAAGTTATTGTGGAAAAGCGACTGCATCTGGAAAAAGTGACATTATGGCCTGGTGGCGTCATTGGGCTGTATTTTTCCAAAACTGACGCTGGAGGAACCGTTTCCTTCAATTGAAGGTTATCAACTGGACGATTTGTGCGATTTGTGTTATCAACGAGACAGTGCGACGAGCCACACAACAAGGCCGATTTTGGCTCTATTGCATGAGAAGTTTCCAGAGGGCGATATTTCACGGCGACATCAGTAGGCCACCAAGATCGTACGATTTGACGCCATTAGACTTCTGTTTTTGTCGGGCTACGTCAAAGGCTGTGTTTACGCGGATAATCCCCAAAAGTTGGAGCATTTAAAAACCAACATTAGTCAAGTTTTCGCCGAAATACCACCTGAAATGTGTGAAAACTACCGCGGATCGTGGCTGCAACCAATTCAGAGGCTGTCATTTAAATGACATTGTATTTGGTACATAATGGCAAGGTCCAAGCATTGTAATGAAATACAAATTTCGTCGAAATCATAGTTCTACGTGTGTTTTATTTAATGTTACTTTTGAAACCGACAAATGGACAACCCGATATATGTATGTATATCAAGGACCTTCATGTAAATTCTGTTTGTCCCGGTTTTGGTATTGTAAATTTATTTAAAGTACATTATAAATTTGTATCTACTCCATATTTGGAACAATAACTTACTTCGTATATTGATTTTTTGTTATACCTAAAACAAAATTACCGAATTTCGATTCGAAAACTTGAAACGAAAACATAGTTTTGTGCAATTACATCTTTTAATTTATATCGGACCTGAAACGAAATGTCGTTTTGTTTCCTGACTTTCCGGGCGGGTGTGTAACTACGCAAACAATTTATTTACTGAACTTACGATACAGCTAATCAAAAATGTTGTCTATTTCTTCGAATTTGAAAATTTTTAAATGAAATACAAACAACACGTTTCATAAACTGAATTAGAATCAAAAAATTGTTTATATCTTCATTTTAGATGTATGAAACAGAAATAACATTGAATATAATTTCGATTTGGTTGTAGGAATCTAAGCAAAAATGTCATATATTTTTGATTTATGTATCAAAAACAGAAATCAATCGAAACAATTTTCGGATTTTATTTCGTTTCGGTAAAAGTCACTAATATCTGTAGATATACCCTTTTAAGTTTATATATTTTAAACAACATGCCCAAATTTTAAAATTTTCCATTTGTTTCTAAATTGAATTTGTCATCGCAATCCGTCATTATTGCAATAATTTGTCAGCTGAAAGAAAACAAAACCATCGTTTAAGCAGAAATTGCTAGAAAAACGTAATTAAAACGAACTGTTGTATTTATTTGCATATGCCAATTATAGCCAGCAGCAATCACTTGATATCTGTGCCAACATTTTGTTCAACCAATTAACAAAAGTCAGAATATAACATCCAGGAGATGTCTCATCAATTAAGAAACCTCAACAAAATATTTCTCTTTGAATCCTATAATCACCCAAAAGAACTAAATTTAGTTTATCAAATTGTAGTTTACTTATTTTTGATATTTTGCTTGCCTCTGTAGCAAAACACGTGAATTGCTTGGAGACAAAGTTTAAGGCTAACATTATTTTTGAGATGAGCAAGAAAATAACCAAAACAACACAATTTTGAAAAAATTGTATTTTTCATTTCAAAATAGCAGCGAGATTCTTATCTTTAAAGCACATCATCCAACATTCTCTGCTCTCTCGAGAATGCTTGTTTAATATATTCGTGTTGCGTTGCTCTCATTTGCACCTGACCTACTCTTCAACTATTCAATTCGATTGTAAGCGTTTCGGGCCACATTTGAGAAGAAGCAGGAACTTTTTGCAAATATTTCGCTCGTTTTGATGCGAAACAAACGTTTGTCTTCTAGACAATTATGAGTACAATGACTTTCTCGGTATTTTGCGCGCTTGTCGATGTCGTGCCAGCATTGGTATTATGGCCAATATCCGAGCCAATTGCCGCAGACACTCAGCTGACTTGGCTTCGGTCAAGAAAAAAATGTCTGTCTTTGTTTACGTTCTATCTCTTTCGTAGAAGGAGATGACACTAAAGCCCGAAGGGACATGTGCTACGGCTAGAGCCAAAAATTGCAGCTGCAGGTGAAAAATTGTAGAATTTTCTAACGGGCCTGTGGTTTGTTTACGATGCATCTCGTTCTAACTTGTTGTGCTGACTGCATCAACTATTGGCAACGGGCATATAGAGCAGATTGGGATTTTCGCCGTATAGAGAGTTGACCTGCGCAGTGGGTTTTTGTTTGGAGAAGATTGCCGAGTCACCGTGAGTTACGACATGCACATTGCAAATAATTATTTCGCAATTTTTGCCATAAAAGGTTTGTAGCTCTGATAAGTGGAAGTGTTGTGGAAATTATCTAAGTATCATAATTATCTAAACGTTCATTGTGGTCAATTCTCCAACCATCTGATGAGTTTTATGACGTTTCTGACAAGAACATCATAAGCGTCGAACTACAATTTTCCGAATTTTCTACATTTCTATAAATTTTGGTTTCATCGAATCTATTATATTATGGACTACGTCCCAAACAAGGGAATGAATTTCAAGCATTTCAGTCTTTTGTGCTCTTTTTCCAATTCTTCGCGAAAGGATCTTTGAAATCTTGATCATTCTAATGCTGTTTTAGTCGTCTTCTTCTGTCTATTTCATAAAGGCGACCACCTAAATATAAAAACATGTCATTATCTTCGTCTTAGTGGCCATAACATGGAAAACTAAAATCAAAGTTAGGGTTGAATCTGGTAAAGTCCTATGAGTCAAAAATGGAGTCTGCTTGGAAAGCCCACAATCATGGAAGGAGTGGGCTCATGCAAGCCGTGCAAAATTTTATTTTTACACACTCATCCCTTTCAAACAACTGGAAATAATCATTTGAGACCCCATACTGTATACATATACTTTTCACCGTTTGTTTTGGGCTAGGTAGATGACGGTAGGGAACAGCTAAAGCCGAAAGGCTAAAATATCACGTTTTGGCGACGTCAATTGACCACCAAGATTATGCGAATTGACGCCGTCAGACTTTTCTTTTTTGTGGGGCTATGTCAAAGACTATGTTTACGCGAATAATCCCCAAATGTTGGAGCATTTGAAACGCAGCATTGGCCAAACTATCGCCAAGATACCGTCCGAAATATGCCAATAAGTGGTCGGAAACTGCCTCAGGATCACCAGCTGCAACCAATCCAGAGGCGGTCATTTAAATAACATTGTATTTCATACATAATAACAAGGTCAAAGCATTATAATGAAATACAAGTTTCATCGAAATCATTGCTTTATGTACGTTTTATGCAACTTTATTTTTGAAACGAAAACATGGAGAACTCGTTACAATAGCTAAAGGAAACTCATACGCATGGACTAAACCCAATTTAAGCAAAATTCTTATTTTTTAAAATACTCTTAACAATGTTATGACTTTTTCGCTAATTAAACACAATTTACAGCAATGATTAGTAGATGCAGATGAAAAAAAAAAACGAGTGAACATTTTTTTTACTAGAAACTGTACTATATGTAGGCGTGGTCTTTGAAAAACACTAAAAATTACACGTCGTCGTTGGAAAACGGGTTACTTTGCAATGTTCAACATGAGGGAATATTCTACATTCATATACGAGTATATTACAATGTGTCGGTAAACAACCCACAATATAATGGCCCGCAAGTATCATTCTGCAGTTGAACGTCTCGGCAAACTCTTACTGGCTACCTGAAGGCGTGGTTATTGAAAAGTGCTAATAAGTACAAATGTTGACTGGAAAAATAGGCATGATCGATATGTTACGTATCAGAAGTCGATAACAATAAAAATTCTTGTAGAACGTCATAAGCTATCTTATGTTCCATACATGGCATAAATAAAATGAAACGAAACGAAACGAAATGAAACGAAACGAAATGGAATGAAATGAAATGAAATGAAATGAAATGAAATGAAATGAAATGAAA
>JAHXMU010000072.1:2276624-2297272 GCA_019455685.1 Philornis downsi
AATGAAATGAAATGAAATGAAATGAAATGAAATGAAATGAAATGAAATGAAATGAAATGAAATGAAATGAAATTGACTGTTTGGATGGACGATGTAATAGTTATCTTCTCGGATGTCAAATCCGAAAGTTTCACAAGTTAACTAAGAAGTTGGTAGGATGTTTTCAATGATGCACACAAAATCAAACGCAAATCAGATATCATGACTTCTTTCCCACAAATATGTTCAGCGAGCAAATTAGCATAGGAGGAAACGTTGCTGACAACATTGCTAACACACATTGCATTTTGAAAGCTCTTAACAGCTCTGGAATTGCAAAAGAAAAGTTGAAGCCAAATGAAAATATATCGATATCGATATATCGAAACTTTTGTAGCCCATTCTTAAAAATAAATAATAATTTTTGTGCAGACGAAAAAAAAGTTTTGTGCAGGCAGAAAATTGACATAGAGAACTTTCATATAGAACTAACATTGCTAAAGTACAGTGTGCTTCCTACAAGGAAGGCAAATTTAGACTTTGTGACAAACATACGAACAATCATTAGGCAGTAATATGTACATATGTATGTATGTTTATGGTTATGCGTTCAATAGTTGCTTGTAGGAGACTAATTTTCTACTGGAAATTAAATGATATTCTAACGAGGCTTTGCATTGTTGGCGGCCTAAACATCACAAATCCCAATTTCTTGTGTCATGGTATATCTATAGAAAGATATATTTTTCCAAACTAGACGATGAAATATGGATTTGTTTTTATTACTGGGTTAATATTTGTTTATGTGTCCATAATTTTTTGATAGTCATGCCTTTCTGAAAAAATAATTAGCTTACAACTAATAGGTACATACATTTTTGCAAAATTTTGATAATTTTGTAAAATAAATTAAAATATTTGCAAAATCTCGAACCAATATTTTCTCTTTCTGGTAACAACCTTATTTCCAACCACGAGGCCCACTTTTGTATGAACAGTTTGAAACGATGCTAACCCTCGAATTTCACCAAGTGTTTACGGGCTGGTGGCATCATCGATCTATACTTGTTCTATGGTTTTATTAAATGTTGACGTCTCTATTGGAGAAGCCCTTATTTGCAACTACATATATTTATTTTCTTTGTTAAGAAAAGTATAAAAGTAACATAAAAGAACAATATCCCCAATATTTGTGAACATACATTTGTTGGAGTAAAATCAAATATTGTTAAAGTGCTCTTAGAAAATTACAAATAATTTTGCATTTTACAGATTGTACCAAAATTTTACTTTTGCATATGCTTTAGGATAAAATGGAGGATAAACAAATACTGTTGAACCTAAATGTTCTAACATTTTAATTTATTTAAAAGAATTATTGATATTTGGGCTGCAAGTTAATTTATTTTGCAAAAATTTGTCCATTAATTGCAAGCTACATTTGTTATTAACGGACATGTAAAAAATCAGCCTAATCTACTAAAAAGAATGGCATAAAATCATGAAAAAAAAAATTGGCAAAATTAAACAAATTGAATTTTTTTTTTTTGTGTTTGACATCCACATTGTTTTCAACTTTATTTGACACCCGGAAGTAGTTTTTTCCTATTGGTTTTTTGGAAAGTAATTTAATTTTTTTAACGAAAATGAGAGGCGATTTTTTTATAGTACATAAACATTTTACTGAATTCAGTCAAATTCGAAAAATTTTATCTCCCAGCAATCTCACGAGTTGCTATTTGCCAATTAATACCCTTATTATTTTCTATCCGTCAGCTAAAAATTGTCTTCCAGAACGTGTTCCGTCTTCAATACCAAAATTACTGATGGAATACATCTTCTTCATACACATCGGATGTTTTCCATTTTGATTGAATAATACTTTTACTTTTTTTATAGTAAATAAGTGAAATATTCCGAAAATCCTACCTTTCATTTACTTATTTCAACCGATCTTTTTCAGCTGTCAATATATATACATATAGTAACCGCGCAGCTTGCCTGCAAGGTTGGCTGTGAAAAAATATAATTAAGTCCACTGTTGGGGAAAAATTGTACTAAACTAAAGGGTGTCCCAACAAGAATGCGAGATTTAAATAACTGATGCAGCAATTAAATTATTTCTCTGGCTGTATGACATGTGGCGCCCTCTTGTTGAAACCACATGCCCTCACATTCATTTCTTCAATTCTAGGCACGAAAAAACTTGTTATTATTTCACAATACCGAACACCATTGACTGTTTGCGCTTGACATGCATCATTTTCATAAAAAAAATGTCTAATGATTCCTCCAGCCCAAAATCCACACCACACAGTGACACGTTGAGGACGCATTTGTTTCTCCAAATGCGACAATTCTGCCTATTGACGAAGCCATCAAGATGGAAATGGGCCTCGTCACTGAAGATGATTTTATCAACAAAATCAGCATTTCCATGTTGTCCCTCCAATACCCAATTAACGAACTCCCTTCGCTGTCCATGGTCAGCTGGCTTCAGTTCCTGAGTCAATTGTACTTTGTATGCATGAAGATGCAAATCTTTCGTCAAAATTCGCTGCGTAGTGGATTTGGGGACACCAATTTGCTGAGCTCGGTGTCGAATTGAGGTGGATGGAGTTTGAGCGACATCATCACGTACAGTTGCGACATCTTCGGTCGATCGACCTGGTCGAAGGCGCAAATTTTGGCAAATTTATCCATTAATCTCTTTACAGTTGACTGTTTTGGAGTATTATTGTGACCCCAAATTGATCGCAATTTGCGAACTGTAGCCGCAAAACTTTTACCATTTTGGTAAAACAATTTCACAATGATACCTTCTACTAGCAAACAATAACAATTGTTCAAATGTCAAACAATGACACTTCGAATGACGCCAAATTTAAATCTTGCGTTCTTGTTGGGACACCCTTTATAACTCATTCCTTTGCTGTGAAGAAATAAATATTTTTTTTAATCTCTAAATCCTCACAGGGTTTGTTCCTTTTGTTTCCTCCAACGTAGGATACGGGATGCACTAAGCTTGTCATTCTATTAGCAACAGTTAAAGGTATTCATCTAAGAACTGATGAATCATATGACATATTAAAAACCGTGGAGCTATGGTTAGTAAATGCGACTATCGTTCCCATCCTATCATTATTTAAGCGGCGACCACCTCGACGTATTTGATAAAAGCTGCGAGTAGTTGAGTAATCGACAAGTCTGGTAAATGTTTCTCAAACTGTGACGTTCGGAATCGACGTTAATCTGCAGGTCCCATTGAGTGAAAGCGTGTAAGCTCACTAATTTTGAGTCAAAGATAACACAAATTGATTAAAATTGATGTCTTTACGGTTCCAGGTACCTCCATACTCAATATAAGTAAATAAATTGCTGAAAAATTATTAGATGCTCAACTAAGTTCCTGCTGTTTGCTAATAGATGGCGCCAGCTGTAAGCCCTAGTCGATTCTGCCATAACCTAAACGTCATTAGCCAAACTTAGGCATATGATAAATATACTTCCTCGACACAATAGCGATTTTCTTTTGACGTCATATTCTTCTGGTTGTGTGAATGTGTATGATTTTCTTCCAAATAACCGTCATATGTGGCAAGTATTGAATCAATCGAAGAAAATGGCAACTGAAGCACATCGAGAGTTTCAAAACGTTTACGGGGATACTGCTTCAAGTAAAACAAGATATGGAGATTGGTTCCGTCGCTTTAAAGACGGTGGTTTTGATGTTTACGATCGTTCACATAAAGGAAGACGAAAAACCTTCGAAGCCACTCAATTGACGGCATTGCTTGATGGGGATCCGTATCAAAAGCAAGTAGAACTTGCTTCAGTATTTAGAGTTACCCGCCAAGCCATTCCCAAGTGATTACATGCGTTGGGAAAGATTCAAAAGCAAGGAACTTGGATTTTCTATGAGTTAAAACCTAGGAACGTTGAGTGTCGTTTTTTCGCCTGTAAACAACTGCTTCAGCGACAAAAAATGAAGGGGTTCGTTCATCGCATTGTAACGGGTGATAAAAAAGGGATTCATTACAGCAATCCGAAAAAAATAAAGTCACGGGGACTGTCCGGTCATGCTTCTAGATCTTCGTCTCGGCCTAATATTCACGCAGCGAATGTTATGCTCTGTATTTGGTGGGATCAGGTCGGTGTTATTTATTACGAGATGTTGAAACCAAGCAAAACCATTACTGGGGATCGGTATCGACTTCAATTAATACTGCGCAGGAAACGCCCACAATACGCAGAGAGGCGCGAAATAGTGATTCTTCAGCACGACAACGCTCGGCTCACGTGACAAAGCCCATTAAGACCTATCTAGAAACGCTGAAATGGGAAGTTTTACCTCATCCGCCATATTCTCCAGGTATTGCGCCGTCCGATTATCACTTGTTCCGTTCGATGGCACACGGTCTGGCTGACTAGCCTTTTCACTCAAATTACGACATCAAGGAATGTCTAGATTCGTGGATAGCCTCAAAAGATGTACAGTTTTACCGTGACGGAATTCTAGCTTTACCAGAAAGATGGGAAAATGTAGATGTTAGAGATAGACAATACTTTCAATGAATCATTTATAAACATGTTTTTATAATTGTAACTTCCCACGCGGACCTGATCGGAATAAAACACAACCGAACTCTCTTAGTTCTAGAATGAGACTCTCTTTATTTTACAAAAATACTTAAATCTAAACATATTTCTTACATTCTATTGCTTATCTCCTTATCCTCCTCTCCTACCTGAAATACAATATTTGACATGCACACATAAAAAAATCGTCAAAGTGTCCTTTCTTATCTTCGTTTTGGTCCCTCACTTTGATCGATGGAAAAAGGTTCATTACACACCACACACATAGCAAGCATTAAACAGTCCCATAAACATTACACATTTATTGCTTTGGGTTGCTTGTGGGAACGTCAAACAATTGAATCTATCTCACATTCTAATCTAATCTATCCCTCATGTGAGACTATTTACTCGACGAGGAGACCAAAATCTACAACAACAATCTCATGCACTCAAGTACAGTTTCTTAAAAATACCGATCAGTTACATAACTGAACATTCTGCCGGCCTTAAAAGATCCTAATCTTTTAACAAGTGTACACTTATACCTATACTGTTTGTTTTTTATATAACTTACACTACCCTACAATATCCGAGGCATAATCACGGCATTGGGCAGGTAGTTGGACGCCGCGTTGGAAAACTTCTTGTAGATCCAGAATCGAGCCATGATCACGATGACGATGATGACCCACGTTGTGACACTGATCCCATAATGAGTAAGATGATGACCGTCGAGTAAAGTCGGGAAACCCAGGATCGTAGTTGGCTTTGGAATGTCTGGGATTTTGTATACCTCGATGTCAGCCTTCAATTTTATACTCGTCATATTTGGTAACGACAACGACAGATTGAATTTTGGGAAGACGTATCTGACATCAGATTTGTATGTATCATACGCCCACAAGGTCATTTCCGCTGTCTTCAAATGGCAGCCAGGTTCCATTTCAATCAACCCGGCGCTTTCAAATGTGATATGACTTCTTTTTCCCGTGCAATTGACATCAGCATGGGTTCTTTCGTAAGTAGAAAATATCCGTGTATTCGGAGCCTGTGTTTGTTGCCAATAATGATGAACTTTGGTAATAGACACATCACAAGTGTCTGGTATTCCTCTTGGTCGCATAAAACATTGTACCTCACAGTTTTTGGTTTCGCGAGTATAGTACAAGGGATGCACTTGGGGACATAGCAGTTGATCCCTCAATTGCAAACATTGATTGAAATTGTCATTGGAATAACCCGTCATGATCTATAGGATAGGCGTAAATTGCATAGGCATCTAGCAGCTCACTACTTTGCAATGGAACCCGAATGTTGAATAGGATGAATTCTCTTGTTCTGCCCACGGATATGCTTGAAATCTTGGCAAGCTCTACCGGAGCTTCTGTTGGCAACTTAAGCTTCGAATTTATGCTCTTTTTGATGACATCCATCTGATTTCGAAATTTATTGCCTGGAAGAATAGTTGACAAGAAACTTCCACGCGTGTTAAAAACGGCATTAATGAAGCCTCGCTGGATTTCATCCCTCCAATCGCCGCCATAATGACCTCATGCTGATTTTGAATGAGCTGGTATATTTCATTTTGACTTTTCAGCAAATCATGCATTGCAGACTTCGATTCCCGTAACTGATCTGTTGACCTCATGGCTTCATATAGGCTTTCCTTGGCAGCTCTGTAGTCACTGATGTTGATATGCACCACGATGTCCCACGCTGTCTTCGTCAGCCCAACCGTTGCGACCTTCTCGAATAAAATACCTGGCTTATCTTTAAACATATTTACATTACATACTGCCGGACTTAAAATTGCTAATAAACTTATTAAGATTCCACTTACATTTCTATTTTTTAGCTTTATATTTGTTTTTTTATATTTGGCTTAACGATGTTTGCATTATTTATAACCGAATTGTCCGGTCTATTTTAAAATGACTGAAGGTCCAAATCTTCATTCCAATCATCCGTGGCAGGAAAAGGACAAACATTGTGTACTGACCTCTTGGTCTCTCCATTGCTGGTCCTTACGTCTACCATTCTACATAAGCCATCCGAACCTAATATCGTTCGGATGACCCTCCCCCGCCTCCAACTCATTGGCGGAAGATTATCTTCTTTTAGAAGAACCAGTGTTCCTGGTTGAATATTACTACAAGTTTCATTCCACTTGTATCTTCTCTGTAATTCTGGCAAATATTCGTCTGACCAACGTTTCCAAAATACTTCCATGTTCGATTGAACAGTTTTCCAGTGTTCACGGATCGTCTGGTAACATTTATTTCTAGGTGAATCGACAAAAGTCGAAAAACATTCTCCAACCAAGAAACTTGCGGGAGTAAGAACATTGAAATCATTCGGATCATCCGACAATGGCACGAGAGGTCTCGAATTAAGAACCGCCTCTATCTGAGCCATAAGCGTGCATAACTCTTCGTACGTCATATTCCCTTCCGACACTCTATAAAAGTGTTTTTTCACGGAGTGAACACACGCCTCCCATAATCCTCCTACATGTGGAGACCTGGCAGGAATGTTTAACCATTCAATTTGTCGTGGAATACAAAAATCATCCAGACTTGCATTATGATCTTCTCTGGCAAACAGTCGATACACTTCGTTCAAACTATTCGCTGCTCCAACAAAGTTTGTGCCATTGTCCGAGTAAATCTTCATCGGACAGCCTCTTCTGGCAACAAACCTCTTTAAGGCGCCAATAAACGCAGCCGATGTTAAGTCAGACACCACCTCCAAATGTACGGCTTTGGTGGCGAAACATACGAATACACACACGTATGATTTGTCTACTTTCTTGCCCCTAATTTTATAATGTATTGTGATTGGCCCAAGAAAGTCAACACCCACATTAAGAAACGGCCGTGTTCTAATCACGCGATCTTCAGGTAAATGACCCATCATTTGATGTAGATTCCTTGGCGCTACCCTGAAACACCTATAACACTTGCCCACAATTTTCTTCACTAACTGCCGTCCCCGTAACGGCCAAAATTGTTGTCTCAATATCGCTAACAACCCTTGAGCCCGTTCCACCATTAATTCAACCACCTTACTGCCATAGGGCAGCACTACAGGATGTTTAATGTCATATGTTAAACCACTATTACCTAACCTTCCTCCTACGCGCAAAATACCCTCCATATCCAATATTGGACATAGAGTTCGCAGCTTTGAAGACTTTGGTACTCTGCCATCAGCCTTTAAAGATTTAATATCGCTCGCAAAGTGTTCGCTTTGCACATCTTTTACCATTAGGCTAAGAGCGTTTTTTCTATACTCGATAAATGATTTTTGTTTTCCCTTCCTCGTCATGTTTATAAATTTAAGCACATACGCTACAACATTTTGAAGGGTATGAAACTTATTCCTGTGGTTGATATTCCTCCAAACAGGACACTTTTCTGTGGCTAGCAACACTCTAAAACTTTTCTTTAATTCAGGAATGTCATCAACTTGGCATTCCGTCTCCAACACCTGTACCTTTTCTTTCAAAAATTTGGGCCCTTCAAACCAAAATGTATTATTGACCATATCTTTACCTAATTGTCCCCTTGAAATTAGATCCGCCGGATTATCTTCCGACCGAACATGGCTCCAACTGGCTATATCGCTATTAGTCTGAATCATACCTACTCTATTTGATACAAAAATCTGCAACCGTGCAGGATCAATTTTTATCCAATTCAACACAATAGATGAATCTGAATAATATCTTATGTTAGTCGTGGCAGGATCAATCCTCAAGCTCTTAACTACCATCTGCATTAACTCCACTAACAACGCTGCTGCACAGAGTTCCAACCTTGGCAAGGTCACGACCTTAATCGGAGATACTCTTGACTTTGATGCTGCTATTCTTGAACATATGTCCCCCTGTACGTTTGTCGATCGCACATATATAACAGCTCCATAAGCTTTCATGGATGCATCGCAAAACCCATGCAACTCAACCTTTTTTGAATTAACGCAAATTATATGGCGATTTATTTTCACCTTATTCAAAAACTGAAAATCTTTTCTTATGGTGTTCCATTTTGCCTCAATCTCAGCAGGTAACCGCTCATCCCAATCGACCTTTAATTTCCACAAATCCTGCAACAACATTTTTGTTGTCACCGTCACAGGACCTACTAAACCCAAGGGATCGAACAGTCTTGCAATTTCACTCAAAATTGTTCTCTTTGAAATCTTCTCCGCAAATTCCCACTTGCATTTGAGACCAATCGTATCCGCCTTCGGATTCCAAATCACTCCCAATGCTTTTACATAGGTCGAAAGACCAGACTCAATGTCTAACTCTCCTTCAATATCCTTTGCATCAATGCCTTCCAATATGGTCATGTCATTTGCGCACCATTTTCTTAACGGCATTCCATACTCCAATAGAATGTTATGGACGTTCTTCCTAAGCTCTTTTACGGATTCCAGACAATCCCCTCCTGTCATCAAGTCATCCATATAGAAATCACTGCGGATAACATCAGTTTCGATAGGAAACTGCTTACTCCTCAGACAGGCAATCTTTTGCAAGCATTTCACTGCCAAATACGGAGCCGAAGACGTTCCATACGTAACAGTCTTTAAAGCAAATGTCCTAATGGGCTCTTCTGGACACCAGCGCCAAAATATGAGTTGGTATTTTTGGTCGCTTTCATCCACCCATATTTGCCTATACATTTTTTCAATATCCGCTGAAAATACATACCTATGTTTGCGAAACCGGAGTAAAATGTTAAATAAATCCTCCTGAACTTTAGGACCCACATGCATCACATCATTAAGTGATACATTTGATGTGGTTTTGCACGAAGCATCAAACACCACCCTTAGCTTTGTCGACGAGCTTTCCGGCCTTAAAACACAATGATGTGGTAGGTAGTAGCCATCGTTAACCGTCGACAACCTAGGCAGCATTTTCATGTGGCCCAGTACCATGTATTCCCTTAGAAATTCGTGATACTGTTTCCTTAGCAGAGAATCTTTTCCCAACTTCCTCTCCAAAGCAAGAAATCGTCTTTTTGCTACCAATTGGGAATTTCCAAGTGCTTTTGGATCTTCTTTAAATGGTAATTTTACTTTAAACTTACCATCAACTGCAATTTGAAAATGTTTATCAAACAATTCTTCGCATTGCTTTTCCTGCACCGTGAACATATTTATTCGAGGGACTTCTTCCACCTCCCAAAACTTAGACAAAAGTTCGTCACATGTGTGTTGATGCACAGTGGCCACGACTTGCGAAATTTCTTTCGCATTGTCAATTAAAGCTGGACCACTGGCAATCCAACCTAACTTAGTATTTTTAAAAATTACGTCTTTAGCATTACCGATTTTACCTTCAGCCATTAGGTCGAAAAATAACTCTGCACCGATAAGCATATCAATTCCCTTTGGAATGTTATACTCCGGATCTGCCAGCTTAATATTTTCTGGCAACTTTGCCGCTATTACTTTCGTTTCTGGAATGTTGGACAATATGGTTTCTATTACCAACGCATCTAGATGAGTGGCATAAGCTGACGTTTTAGACCGTAAATTGATACCAACCTTTTCTTTAATGGAAGACTTATTCTTTGAAACACCTTCAATTTCTCGAGAGGTTTCCAACCCATTCAATTTCAATTTGTTCTTAAATGCTTTGGTAATCAAACAGACTTGAGAACCACTATCAAGAAGAACACGACAGTTTGTCCAATCACCTTCGCCATTCTTCACTTGAACGACTGCGGTCGACAGAAGCACACATGATTTTTCATAGTCTCTGTCATTTACTGTTGCACTTTTGGGGATTCCTTTCTCTCTATGCAGTAAGGAATGATGATCCCCATCGCAGATTTTACATTTAAAGTTGCCGGCGCACATCTTTTTGATATGCCCAACACTCAAACATTTGGAACATATGTTGCTCTTCATTACCGTCTCCCATTTCTCTTTAATGGGAAGGCTCCTAAATTTAGAGCATCTATACACCATATGACCAACCGAACAGCCAAGCGGACATTTGTCCCTTGGCGTCCCTAAGAACTCTTTGGGGTTATCCATTCTCTGACTTGTCCCCAATTTCGAGCGATTGTCGAATTTTCGACCTGTTTCCCAAGATTTTACTGGTCCTGAAGGATTTTCCCACCTCAAATGACTTTCACCTGAGAATTGTTGGCTTGCCTCCAAGGAATAATGCATCTGATTAAGAAATTCAATAAGACTATCCACTTTTGGAAGCTCCCGTGAATTTCCCAAATGCTGCTCAAACTGAATTCTCAGATGAGCATCCAGTTTCCTTTGCAAAACAAAACACATGAACGCTTGGTACATTTCCTCCCCTTCAAGCTTCATTGCACTAAGTGCTTGCAAACTCTCTTTTACTCCTTCCAAAAAATTCTTCACACTTTGTGAAGCATAATTTACAGAAGGCGCATCCAGCAGAGTTTTAAAATAAATTGACGTTGTTGCCCTTTTGTTTGAATAACTTTCAACCAAAATGTTCCAGGCCGTCTCAAAGTTTTCCTCTCTGGCAGGCAACTTTGAAATTTTTCGAGCTGCCTCACCAGATATTTTTGATTTCAATATACACATTCTTTGTGTGTTAGGAATCGGCTGAGCAATCACTAACTGCTCAAACAATTCTCTGAATGTTTCCCATTCAGTGATATTTCCACTGAATCTTGGAATGTCTATAGGGGGCAAAGTAAATGAAAGTGATTTCCTATCACTTTCTATGGCAGGAATTTCCAAGTATCTATCCCGTAGTGCATAGAAACACTCCGTCAAGTCGTCATCTGGAAATTCTTCCGTATACTGCAAGAAAACATTCTCTGCAGTCTTATATTTTTCCCTTAAAATTTCCATTGACGTTTTCCCCTTTTTTGTCGTTTCCATCTTGGACTCTAATTCGTCCAAGACATACTGGAATTTTCGAACTATCCCCTGTTTCTTCCATAGGAAAGTATCGTTCTGTTGAGGCAAATTGATTGGCTTCAACTTAACCCAATCTTTTAAAAGCGTAGCTTTTTCGTGCTCTTTTGAGCGACATTCGCCTTTTTCTGTAGTGGAATTTTCCACTCCTATAGTCTGATTCTCATCCTGACCATCAGGCGCGCTTGCAGTAGTTACACTGGATGATAAGATCTTCTCTTCCTTTTGTAGCCTGATCTCCAAATGATTGGAGAGGCCCTCGAAGTGTTTCATCACTTCTCGCACCTTTTCAACGAAATCGGATTTGAAATATGAATTTCGTTTCAAGGTTGCAGATGGCGGCCGAAGATTCCTATCATTTGACTCAAATTGTTGTCGTAAGCTACTAAATTTAGCTACCGAACAATTGAGATTTTCACGCAGTTCTTCCGTCCTGGCGTTGCCCTGAGCGACTTCGCTCAGGGAGTTATACAAATGAGCCATCTCGTTTCCGAGATCTATTTGCTCCTGTATAATGGAAAGAGCGGACATATTTTTGTACGCGCAACAAAACAAAAAAAAAAAGTAGAAAATAAAAAGTGGACTTACCCAAAACTCTGCTTTCACGCTGAAATAAAAATCACTTTATTTTTTATTTTTGTTTTTTTTTTAACTTTTATATCTTTTTCTTTTTTTTTTTTTCTTTTTTGAAAAAAAACTCTTTTATATCTCTTTTTTTGGAAATTATTTTTTTTTCTTACGTATTCTTTCACCAAAAAAAAATTTTTTTTGACGTATTCGTTTTACTAGGGGTCACCAAAAAATGTAACTTCCCACGCGGACCTGATCGGAATAAAACACAACCGAACTCTCTTAGTTCTAGAATGAGACTCTCTTTATTTTACAAAAATACTTAAATCTAAACATATTTCTTACATTCTATTGCTTATCTCCTTATCCTCCTCTCCTACCTGAAATACAATATTTGACATGCACACATAAACAAATCGTCAAAGTGTCCTTTCTTATCTTCGTTTTGGTCCCTCACTTTGATCGATGGAAAAAGGTTCATTACACACCACACACATAGCAAGCATTAAACAGTCCCATAAACATTACACATTTATTGCTTTGGGTTGCTTGTGGGAACGTCAAACAATTGAATCTATCTCACATTCTAATCTAATCTATCCCTCATGTGAGACTATTTACTCGACGAGGAGACCAAAATCTACAACAACAATCTCATGCACTCAAGTACAGTTTCTTAAAAATACCGATCAGTTACATAACTGAACAATAATAAAGTTGCAATTTTACAAGAAACAAAACAGCGGGGACTTATTTCCGCACCTAATATTAAGTAATCATTTTAAGTAAAAATTTACTAATATTGAGTAGATTTGATACACTTAATTTGGGTATGTTTTCAAACCACGTTGTGTAAAAATCAGAGTCCATTTAATAATGTTCGTCTATCCCTTAGTCTGCTTATTCGCGCATCTGTTGAAGGTACAATTTTTGCTCTAGGAAGAATGTGATGTGCTGACTACTGATCTAGCCTGACTTTGAATGAATTTGCTAATTCTAAGACAGCTTTATTAGATCAACTATTATATATTAGTATTCTATTTCGACATGTTTTTAGTTAGTTAGCGTTTTAATTAACCAAAGGCAATTGAGTTGCAAAGAAGGGTTCGCTATTCATTTAGTCGTTTCAAATCCGCCAGTCTTGCAAGGCTGTCAGCTGCTAAATACCTGTCATCTGAAGTGTTATTTGTTTAGTGAAAGGTTTGCTATTTACGCATAAGGATCGTTTAACAACCGAAGAACGTGAAAAAGTAGTTAAAACTTTCTGGTGGTGATTCAAACGAGGGTACTTTTCGTGCATTACGGGTTGATCAATGTCGTCATAATCGACTTACTGCACAAGAAATTAGCAATAATATAAAGAAATTTGAAGTGATTGGAAGCGTTCCAGATACTGTCTCTGTTAGTGAAAGTATAGCGGACAATCGATTTTACGGTATTCTCTGCAATTGGGCCTATCTTACGGCTCATTATAAAGAATATTGCAGATCAGTATGGCCGTATGATAATCGGCCTGTAGTTGAAAATTATGAACTAGACGATTTGTAGCTCCAACAAGACGGTGCCACGAGCCACACAACATGACCAATTTTGGTTTTATTGCATGAGAAGTTTCCAGAAAGGGTAATTTCACGTTATGGTGACGTCAAGCGATTTGACACCGTTAGACTTTTTTTGTGGGGCTATATCAAAGACCGTGTTTATCGCTAAGATACAGCCTGAAGTGTGCGAAAAAGTGGTCGAAAACTACCTCAAAAGGATGACATTTTAATTTGTACATGATGGAGGGTCCAAGCATTATAATGAAACGAAAGCTTTACGAATTTATAATTTTATGCGAGTTTTATTCAACTTTACTTTTTAAACCGAAAAAAAGGATAACCCGTTATAATAAGTGAAGTGTCAAATAAGATCCCTTGTATCAAATATTGACAAATATTGGATATCGATTATAGAATTGGAAATTTTTATTTTGACTTGAAATTCTCGTTTTTAGGTGGCTGCATATATCCGCACCCCAATCTATGGGAAAACACTTTGGATCATGTCATGTCATATTCATATTAGTTTAACATTGACCGTTTTCTTACAGGTAATAAAATCATTTAACAATGTGGATGCATTATTTTAAATTAAGAATAATATTTTTGTTGTTTTCTCCCTCTGGCTATTACGCCGTTTATAAAGCCAATTGTAGTTCATCAACCCGCTATATGTCTTACCGCTTAACCACAAAATCCCCATGATTCACTATTACTAATTTAAATCTTGCATGCGTCATTCATTAAACTTTTCGAATGTCTGCTAACATTTTGTATTTACGTGCGCTATGTATGGAATTGCCTCATGTTGATTTGAATTGACGTGCAAATTAGGCTCAGCGAATTATTGTCGGAACTCAGCCTACGCCAATTATTTTAGGGGTATTTTTCAATGAGCGCCTAACTATAATTTTGCATTTGTTTATAAATATCACAATCTGGAGAGAATACCATCAACGCCAGTCAGCTTCATCGGTACTAACACCAGCACCGCCAGTGTGGACGCCATACTAATTTCCAAAATTAGCATAAAACATTAGCAATGCCCACAGTATGATAATAAGGTTTTCGGGGATTATGAAAAAAGAGAAATAAGTCGAGTGGCAATAAACGCAAAGTAGGCAATGATGAAAACAGTCCTTTGGTAATTTAATTTTACAGACAATAAAAATTTGTGCGGGTTTTTATATTTATTAGGCTGCAAGTAATGAAATTGCTAACACAAACCCGATTTCTTAGTGACGTCAAAGGAATGAACAATCAAATCTGTGATTTAATGTTATGATTTATGAGAGTGTTATTGAGGTTTATTCATTGTCGGTTTTATCACCTCAATCTGGTTGGAATTACGAGCTTAGACTGGTATAGTAGTATGCAATGTCTTTATATATATCGCAAAGGTTGCACTAATGAATTCACATGTGGTCATAAGATATGAAATAGCAATTCAACACATATTGGGAAAATATTTACGTAATTTTTCATTAGAACAAAAATTTGCAGTAAAGCTTTGTTGCCGTATTTTTTATTTAAGAAGTTGTAACAGAATTTTTGTAAATTTTCTCTGATGCAAAAAATGCTACAAAATAAAGGGTTGTCCATTTTTGCGGTTTAAAAGTTAAGTTAAACAAAACACGCACAAAATGATGATTTCGATGAAACTTTTATTTCATTATAGTGACTGGACTGTGCCATTATGGACGAAATACAACGTCATTTAAATGACCGCCCCTGAATTGGCGGCAGCAGTAGATTCATTGGAGGTTATTTCCGACTACTTTTTCTCACTTTTCGGGCGGTAGCTCGGCGATAATTTGATGAATGTTTGCTTTCAAATGCTCCAACGTTTGAAAATTATCCACGTAAACACGACCTTTGACGTAGCCCCACAAAAAAAGTCTAACCGCGTCAAATTGAATGATCTTGTTGGATAGTTGACGTCGCCAAAAGGTGAAAATATGCTTTCTGAAAACTTATCATGCAATAAAGCCAAATAAAAGATCGATTATCATACGGTTATAGCGCACTGAATTGACGGCAATGGTTCCTACAACGTCATATTTGAAAAAAAATACGACCCGTACAGCTTTATCGCTGAAGAATATTTTGTTCGAAAAATCGGCATTGGAAGCCTATTGTTGTAACACCCAACCATCATATCTGCGGCGTTGTGATTGGTTGGACTCAAAATGGATGGAGGTGAAAATGCAAATGCAAACTAAGTCGTAACTAGCCTTAAAATATGCCCAATTGCTGAGAACCGCCGCACTTTTACCATCAGTAGCAATATTTTCGGCAATGCCTACATAGTGACGATATATAAAGCTGACCACATCCGTAATGCTTCCAGTCCTCCAGTCAAATTTCTTTATAATATTGCTTTATAATCTTGCACAGTAAGTCGATTATGATGATCATAATCACCCCGTAATGCACGAAAAGTGCCCACGTTTGAATCACCACTTTTGTAGTCAGTTTTATCTATTTTTACGCATTCTTCGGTTAGTTAGCGATCCATATCCGTAAGTGGCAAACCTTTCACAATATAAATAACACTTCAGAAGATAGGTATTTAACAGCTGACAGCCTTGCCAGACCGGCGGTTTTGAAACCACTAAATGAATAACCCTTTACTAAAGTGATAAAAATCCAATCATTCGCCTTTCGCCAATGTCTTTTTATGTTGCTGCAAAAAATACTCAGAATTAAAGTACAAAAAAAAAAAAATAAGCAAAAAATTGTAACTTCCTTAAGTCCTCCATTTGGAAAATATAAATCCGGCCAATTTGTATGCATGTTACCCTAACAAGCATTGCACTGCTAATATATTTTTATTCGCAGTACTAAATGCTTGATAACATTTCAATTATTCTATATGTAGGGCAATTCGTGCAATTGAATGGATGATACGAATCTTGAAATATAAAGTAGTCAATTTTTATGAGAGGTGCCGAGGAGGGTGGGATCATTCTGGTGTTGTTTTTTTTTTTGCACATTCTGCACAACTTTATAAAGGAAGAAGACGAGAAGACAAGAAGACGAGAATTTAAAATTTAAATTTTTAGTAACTTCAGGTTACGAATCGCAGTTTAAAGTGGAAAATGAAATTGAGCGTGGCAACGCAATACATATGATGAATTTGATCAAATTTGGTATAACCGATAGGAAGATATTGAGGTAATAATAAATTAGTCAAGTCGATTATTTGTATGGAAGTTGTAACCATAACTTAACTTAACAGGGTTTTCTCTAATATAGTAGGAACTCGTAAAACAATGTGCATAAAGCTCAGCCTACTAATTAAAAGTTACAGACAATTGATTAAATTTCAAAAAATCAGGCAATTTGTGTGGGAGGTATCAGAATGGCTGTAGCAACGTGTTGCAAACGCTGTGCCAAATTTGACTAAATTTAGTGAAACTTGTTAGGATATGACAACATTTGTTTGGCAGATAACAAAGGTGGTTGGAGGTTTTTTTAAATTTTACTAGCCACTATGAAGTAATGTAATGAAAAAAATTTCAGAACGAAAACGAGGCACTCTATCACAAACATTCTAGTACATCTTAAAAGAAAAGGTCGATGTTTTCAAATTCAATCAATCCTCTGTAATTTCTAATTTGTCGGCTGTAATAGTCTGGTTTTTTATCCATTGCATTGTCGTACAATTCTCTACAAATACCTAAGAAAAACGAAACAACCACGCCCATTCTGGTACCTCCCATAAACTCCATATCTTCCAATTGGTAATATCAAATTCTACCAAATTTGTCATATGTCATGCGTTCTTCATCCTAAGTTATGGGAATGAAAATGGACGACGTTGTCACGCTTGTTCTGGTACCTCCCATGCAAATTATCCGACTTATCGAAATGTGTTTTTCCACTGTAGTCACTGTAAATGAAATCAATTTATATCATTTTTACAGTAAATTTTCCTCCTGCAGTATCGTTTTATTGTACAGCGAGAAAACAGGGGCTCAATTATATTGAGTTATAATACTGGATGAAATGTGAAAAAATCGGTGGAATGACCACATCTTATTAGGCATTTTCCACACAAATTACGTTATTTAACTTGAACATTCCTAAGTTCGCATCTTTTATTTAATTTTACTATATTCAGTGTAGTTGATTTAATATTGTCAATAAAAATATATTGCCCTGCAATGCCCCTTGGAAAATAACGAAGAACTATAGAAAGTTAAAATTTTTATTGTTTTATTATGCTTTAATTCAGAGTTTTTTGCAGGTACGTGAAGAAATTTTAATTTTTTCTGTCATCTCTAATTCGAAAACTGCATATTATCGTGATTGCGGTGATTTAAATTTTTGTTCATTACATTGCTTTAGAAGTCTTGGTAAGTCTTAAGAAAAGACGACCGCATTGCCTCTTTTCGATGCGTCCCTTACTGATTTAGATCTATATTTTTGGATTCATATCTTACATTTAATTGTACTGAATTCTGTAAATTAAGCACGCGCCAAGAATTTGGTAAAGCTAATTCTGAAAATGAAAATAGATTAAATATCGATCATTGTAACTCTCATACAAATTGGTTGATTTATCAAAAGTCGATAATTCCATATCCCCATTATTGTATAATAAATTGCACCGAAATCAGTACCTCCCAAAAAAATTACTTATTTTTTCTGTAATTTCTAATTGGCCCGTTGGAGAAACTAAATTTTAGTTTTATTACTTTTAATGCTTGCGAAATTTTGGAAACATTTGCCAGATAAGTGCGCTCTTAATTGTACTCCCCATATAAATTACCTAATTTAACCATATAAGCATATTTTTAAGATCTTTCGTTCAATTGCAATAAACTCAATGTAATTATCAAGTACCGAGCATTTAGAAAACATAATTCTGAGAGTGATTATGAATATGAGTATCATAACATACTTCCCTCATCATTCGACCAATTTAGCAAAAAGCAATGTCGATTGGGCGATGTCCGCTTGCCTAACTGCCTGGCTGTCTGTCTGGTAGACACGATAACTGTTGTAAATTCATACGAAACTTCCCGACATTGTGACAAAATGTAACTGGAGATTATAAATGCACTATATCCATCAATCGCTTCTGGTGCTTTCCACTCAAATTGATCGATTTTGGAAAATTAAATTCTCGGCAACCCCCCACTCGTTCCCCTCACTAACTTACAATTTTGACTGTTATATTGCTTTGCAATGTCCAGTAAAATTTGAAAAAAAATGATCGATTAACAACTCTCCTTTTGCAACCTTTCAAAACAAATGGCCGATACATTCAGTTCCGTTGTGTTTAATTTGGCACAAATCATGTGTTCATAAACTTAATTTTGAAATGGTCCACCTTCCTCTGTCCCTGCTAGTACTTCCCATTCTAATGACCGATCTAACCTATTTATCCATAGGTACAAATATTTTACTTCGCTGCACTAAATTAAGCTCAAATTTGGTGCACATTAATCATTTGTACCTCCCTTTTAGCACCTCCCATACGAATGACCGGCTTGTTGAAATTTAATTTCTTCCTTTAATTCCTAGTGCGCAGAATGCAGTAATTTAGGTTTGATTGTTCTGTGTTATCCATTTAGTGGTTTCAAAACCGCCGTTTTGCTAAGGCTGTCAGCCGTTAAGTACCTGTCATCTGAAGTGTACTTTATTTAAGGAATTCGCAAGATTATAAAGAAATTTGAAGAGACTGGAAGCGTTATAGATGTGGTCAGACCTGTGCATCATCACAATGTGCGCAGTGCCGAAAATATCGTTTCTGTTTAGTGAAAGTGTCAATTCAGAGCGTTATGGCGGTATGATAACCGATTTTTTTTGTTTTTTTTTTTTTTTTTTGTTTGCCCGAGTTAATTACTTGCCAAAATTGCCATAACAACGAATTAACTCGACAACATATATCCAAGCATAGCTGCCGCCTTGCCAAAGAATATTTTTAAAATGACCTATTCTATAAGTTTACTATTTTCTCGCAATTTGTCAGCAATGCTTCAAATAGGTGTCGTAGCTCATCTGACCATGACCATGACGCATGCAACTGCACAAGAAAACATTCATGACTCCATGAATGTGTAAGCCTCGCACTTTGGCCACGAAAACCGTAGCCATAAAATTGTGAGTGACATCCATAAAAATTTTATTTTTATTGGCTTTTTCCCCAGATAAATAATAAAAAAGGGAAATCACAATAATGGAATACCCTAACGTTCACTTGCGCTATTTCTAAAATTACCAAAATATTTACCAATTATATCAAATGTACTAAATTCGTATGCAAAGATTACACTAAATTCCACATAGGATTACATTTGATGGAAATTCTTAGACCATAAAAATCTCCTTAGTACGTGACTAAATTATACTTCTGATTTGTTTTGTATATACAGGGATTCCTTTATCATTTGACTTTTGTTTCGACTGACTGTTCGTTATCTCTTCACTTTGGATAAAAGAAAGACAGGAATGAACGACCAAGAGAATCTATTTAAATATTCAAAATTGACCCTTGAGTGTGGATGAATGTAGATCCTTTACAATTCCATTTTCCCCATTTGTTGCGAAGAGAAAAGTAGGGATAACGAAAGAACCAAATTGTTTTAAATCTGTGGCATTAAAATGTGATTTGCATATATTGTTTAGAATGCGAATATCAAAAGTTAAAATGTGGTCTTCCAAAATGTTTATTCGATTTTGTTGACCCTTTTCCTAGAAATTAACATCTTAAGAGATGAAACAGAAGCACAGAAGATGATGGAAAAAATAGTGAGATATTACAATAACCGAAACAGAAAAAGGCATTATTATCGATTTTTTTTTTAATCAACGGCATTGCTAGGTTATATGGGGAATAATTTGAAATTTTGTATGTTTGAAGTATTCTCCGATATTTCACTTTTATTACACACTCTGTTGTAAAATAGAATCCGAAATTTGCTCTTTAAAAAAGGTCAGTTAAAGGTATAACAATTACGATTTGTGATTTACAATATCTGAAAATGTGGGAATCCAGGGAATTTTGGGTTGCCTGGAGCGAAAGGTGGCTTTTGGTTT
>JAHXMU010000072.1:2307272-2384945 GCA_019455685.1 Philornis downsi
TTTTTTTTAAAACATGGGTCCGTCGAATATGGGCTACCCTGTATATGTTAAATCGGTCATTTACGTAGGAAGTACCTGAGAGAGGTGGATGTGAAAGGTTGCCAGGCAACGATCTGGCAAAATATTGAGCAATCTAAGGGTCTAAGAAGTTTGATAAAGATTTACAACAGCTATCGTGGCTATCATGTGGCCAGCCAGGCAGAGAGATATCAATTTATCAAAAGACACTTGATAATCTAAACGCTTTCTTCTCAGTGCTTATTTTGATTTATCAAAAGATACTTGATAGTCTGAGCGCTTTCTTCTCAATGTTTCATTTTTTGGCTTCGGGAGAAGGTATACAAATTGACGTCAAGTGTGTTCAAATATTCAATAGATTTATTTATGATTTATGAGGTGTTATCGTGCACAGTTATCAGATGTCATGATTTTTCATATGTAATTTTTCAAAATAATTTTACAAATTGTGTATCATGTTCGATATAATCTATTCTACGAATACAGAGTGGCGCACCAATTGCACTACAAAAATAAATTCAAACAAATTTTTTTAATCAATGTATTTCGTTTGTATTGTTTGAAAACTTCAATTTTATTTTTTACCGTAAATGATTTCATTTTCATTTCATTTATTTATGACATAACATATTTCAAGAAAGTTATATAAATATGTATATTATTTTATTTAAAATATCTAAAAAGCAATAGTTTAAAGTTATATCTAGACATACAAAACTCCAGGTGTTGAATTGGGTATTCATTTCTTGCAATCCTATTTAGGATATTGAATTCAATAAATCCGCTATTCAAAGCACAATGTTGGGAATAATTTGTGGAATGGCGTGCTTCATTAAATATATAATGATATGTGAGTGATCTCGGCCGAACATAAAACGGTATAAACGACAATAATTCAGAACAATCAATTATTCCAGCTATTACACTGAATACAAATAACATGGTATGATAAACAATGGTTGTAAGGCCAGTAAGCAGCATCTGGAAATATAAGGAGGCACAAAATCACCAAAGTTAATTGAAGAGAGAACAAATTTCAGAAAGACTCGCTGAATTCTTTCTATGCGTGAGGGACTCCAAACAATAGAGGCATATTCCAACTTTGATATTACATAGGAAGCATACACTATTTTTAAAGTATGTGGATCAATGAAATCGGAACAATTCCTTCTAATATAAGTTAGTATAGAATAAGCTTTGAGGATAATATAATTTATATGTGAGGTGAAAGCCAGCGCCTCGTCAAAAACAACACCTAAATCCATTTTACTCTCAATAGTGAGGAGCCTGTAATCACCAATTTTGAAAACCAGTTGAATTGGATTACGAGACCTTGAAAATGAAATATGGACACATTTTGATAGATTTAATGAAAGTTTAGTCAACACCAGTCAACAAGATTATCTAAATCATCCTGAAGATGTAATATATTTTACAGTCATCTGCATTTAAAAGAAAATTATAGTTACATTCTGGTAATTAAGTTTGGTATAGTTATATCCGATAAACCATATTTTTTGTTAAATAATTAAGCTATGTTAATGTAGCGCTCATAAATCTGCTGAATGAATTTTTTCAAAATTGTTGATATGCTCATCACATTCTGTCAACTAGACAAATTGTGATGATTTTTTTATATTCTGATATTTACAGCGATAAAATTAGTTTGTTTAGGTTTTATGTTTCCTTATCAAATTTCCCATAAGTTTTGTACATGAGTCTTGCTAAATATAGTAACATTTTAGTTCTGTATACTAATTGTAATTTTTATACAAATTGATTTCTATATTAAGTTTTAAAACATTTCAGGTGAACCATCATCCGTTACACCTTTTCCCAAATTTGTATGCTATTAATAAATACACGAAAGTTTTTGGGGTTGTTTGTATGCAGCTGATTGAAACTTTGCTAGCATTTGCTAAATTAATTAACAGAAGGGTGGTTCATGGACGATGAGTAACCACTACGTAATTGCCGTTGGTTTGGTTAGGGTAAGTATTAGTTGCCAATACAAGTTTTGTAGAAAGTTATAACTTATTCTCTTTTAAATACTGACAAAATGTTTTAATTATACCTGTATGAAGAAACATAGAAAGTAACAGTATAGCCATGGGCGAATTTAGTTTATTATTGAACGGGGTCTCTTTAATCATTTTCCCAATGTAATCATTGTCCATTAATTATAATTAATCATTAATCAATCCTAAAAATGTGAACTAATCTCCCTTATATTGAAAGAATCGGCAAGATGAGGAATAAACAATAATTTCAGAATATTAATTACAATAATTTTTATATGGCAAATTTATAAATATAAAATACAGTTATCTATATAAATAAAAATCAAATGCCGTTCATTGGTAAGAGCATCAGCTGAGAACGGCTGGACCGAATTGAATATTTTTTTTTTAAATGTTCGTCGTAGTCCAACTTAGGTTTTTATGGAAAGAAAAATTTACCACGCCCACTTTTACGCCCACTTTTTTCGATTTATCTAAAATTGTAAAACGGCTACACCGATTTGGCTAATTCTTTCTTTAAATGTTTGTAGTAAATGTTTCCAGTGCTGCTACAAATATGGGTGGGATTGGACAAAGGGGCGTGGTACCTCCCATACAAACCACAAATTAAAAATCCATTATCTATGCTCCTGCTTACGGTATTTGAACAAAATTTGGTGCATAGGTTTGGTGTACATATCTTAAGTGCCGCTGGAAATATGGGCGGGATTGGACAATGGGGCGTGGTGCCTCCCATACAAACCATAAATTAAATATCCAATATTTCTGTTCCTGTTTACGGTATTTGAACAAAATTTGGTGCGTAGGTTTGGTGTACATATCTTAAGTGCTGCTGCAAATATGGGCGGTATTTTACAATGGGGAGTGGTACCTCCTATACAAACCACAAATTAAAAAGCAATTATTTCTACTCCTGCTAACGGTATTTAAACAGAATTTTGTATTTCGGTTGAGTGAACATATTTTAAGCTCTTCTGCAAATATAGGCGTTTCTTATTATAATAGACCGATTGGCATGAAACATTTCCAATAAAAATAAAATTTGAAGGCAAAGCAACGTTTGCCGGGTCGGCTAGTTCTTAATATTTATATGATGTTCAGTTTTTAGCACAAAAATGCAGCAGTGTTTTCCCCGCATTTGATTTATCGCTTCCCTACAGAATAAAGGAACAGTGAATATGGAATAATATATGGAAATTTGTAATGACCAAATTAAATAGTGCTATTTCAAAGCAATTTAAAAATTTGATCCTTTTACGAATGTTTTGAATTTGGATTTCAGTTCTTAATCCAGTCTTAATTAATAATTGCTAATGGAATATAACCCAAAAACTTACCCAATTGATTCTATTGGCACAGCTGGCTGAACAGATAGCTATTTTAGCATTAGCCAAAATACTGTCTTCAGTGCGACTAGCTGCTTGTGCTTTCCAGAAAGTCATCGTCACCTTAAGGATCTATAACTTCTCAAAACAATTGAAAAGTTTTGCCCACCGGTACGAAAATGTTCTCAATGAAAAAAACAAGTCAAATATAACTCAATTATCGCAAATTTGTTTTCACATTTTTCATCGATTTGTCACTAAGGGAGTGATGTTACTTATTGTACATTGAATTGTATTCCGAAAATATAAAAGAGCACATTCTAAAGTAACATTAAATGTTGCTTATTAATGAATCGGTCAGTTCCCTTACAGTACTAAACAGGCAAGGGCAAACAATAACAATAATGTCATTTTTAATTCCCCTCAATATACCGCATTTTTTTTAATCGAAATGAGAAATTATACCACCTCAACAAGGTCCAACGTGAACCTGATTTTCTCGTCAGTATTATGCCGATCCGACACGATCCATTATCAATACAATTACTACCAGCAACAGTCGTCACTTTCAATGAAACTATTTTTTTGCCACTCCATTCCGCCTTCATTGAATGCCATTTTTAGCATCTTAATATCTTAATGAATGCCATTTTTAGCATCAATTTTTTCTTGTCTCTTTGTTTTCATCGAAATATTCCAGTCCAACATTGAATTTGTCTCCACCTTCTGCTCTACAAAATATAAAATTCATTTGTATTCATCGTTGGATCATCGCAAATTGCCCACATATGTTATCTTATCTATGAAAATTACTCTTAAATATAAACGGAAAAATATTGAAAAATTTCTTCAATAGATCTAAAATGGATGTTTTTAACTTACCCATACCTTTTATCCCTAAATCGAAAGAGTTTTATGTAACGACAAGAATGAAATGCCACATTTGAATTATGACTTTTGAAATTGAATGGCACCTTTGATACAGAAAAGTCAATTCAATAAATGCACATAAATTTGCTTTTGACAATATTTAATAAAACATGTAGATATAAAAGATTCAATTCCTTCAAATGTTATTGATTTACAGTACCAAAAATCAGAATGTAAAAGAAAATACCTGGAACTGAAGGGAATCCTTTCATTTTCTCTCAAACACTACGATATTTGATGGGGCTTTTCCTTTTCGAAAATGCTGCCTATTTTTCGAATTATTATTGTTGTTATGTATGTGTTGCCATGTATTCACACAACTACACTTACTCTGTGTGCACATGTACATTTACTCTGTATATTGAATACATTGAATTCTAATCCTTTCATAATATATCAAACATTTATTATTTACCCTCAAATAGCAACGACAACAAAAGCCATTTTCAATCGACTTAACAAAAGATTGCTATTATTTATTTTATAAAAGTCGCTGTATCCATACGTCTTCTGTTTTTTCTTTTTTTTTTGTTCTCAGTACAGGAGTATTAGAAAATTGGTTTTAGGTACTTGTTATAGACATCTTTACACCTGTTCGAAATATGTTATTCCCTTAATCTTGGAAATGTTGTTACAAACATTCCAACAGTTTGTAACTTTTATTTACCAAACAAACAAACAAACAAATTCCTTTATTTTATTTATTTATTTATTTATTTTTTTTTTTTTTGATAAGCTGCGTATTAATGACGATAAATAATTTATTCGCACACTAAACGTATAATTGTTCTTGCAGTGCTAAGGCTGGAAATGCTAAATTTAGTGTGATTGCGCGGTTGCTACTTTAGTTTATTAAAGTAACAAACAAACCAGTCTTGCTTACTTTAACTTCACACAATTCATAGACCACACAATTCGCAGACCTACCCATGAATGTATGGTAAGCAATAGCGTATATTCAGATTCGTAAGTCGCAATATCGTTCACCAAATCGCCTTGCGGATAAAATCCCAGGATATCGAAATATCTACTTATTTCACTAGGCAGCCTAACGTAAGTTAAAGACTCACGGCTTCAACTTGCGAACATTTGAAAATTATTTCTGACGGCAAAATGGACCATAAAGTACTCGTAGTTCTGGAAAGTCAAAACCAAAGGGGACAGAAAAAGTTTTGGAAAGAAATTAAAATTTGTGTAGCTAAATACCACTATCCTGACCCAACATAATGACGACATGACATTTATAACCTACACCTTGGGATACTTGGAGAGGCATATTCGTTCATTGACTTTGATTGCAACTTTGGTTCACTACACAGATACAGTTAAAGAAGAAATGAAAACAGCCTCCTTAATCCCAGAATTATTCACAAAATTCCCGAGGACATTATAATACATTCCTGCCATATGTTCTGTTACACAATTTCCAGCGCTTATCGTTCAAAACTTCTTGCGGGAATAGAACCGTTAACTTTTTTTTCAGACCACATGCACTGATTAGTGAAGAATACTAGTCAGTTTGGTTTCAGTTTGCAATCTATTAACATGGAGTGGGGCGTTAAAGAGAATCGAGTCGGCGTAATAGCGTTGCATAAGTGCGGAAAGAGTGCTGGCCAAATTTTCGAGTTGCTAAAACCACTCGGAATATCAAGAATGTTCGTTTATCGTGCTATTGCTCGCTTCGGCGAATTGTCTGGAGTAGAAGACAGGCCAAAAAGTGGTCGCCCGCGCGTTGTCCGTACGAGTGCGGTAGTAAAGGCGGTGCGTGAAAGAATTCGGAGAAATCCCCTTAGAAAGCAGAAAATCATGTCCAAGGAATTGGATATATCAACCAGATCCATGTCTAGGCTGATTCGGGATGATCTGCATATGAAAGCCTATCGTCGGTCCACGGGGCATCTTCTAACTCTTCAGCTAAAAAAAATTAGGCTGGAAAGATGCAAGCGACTTTTGCAGTGGCACGCGGACAATGGCCATGAAACCATTCTGTTTACGGATGAGAAAATTTTTACCGTGGAAGAAGTTTTCAACAAACAAAATAACTAGATTTATGCCACTTCATCTAAGGAAGCGAAAAAAGTTGTTCCAAGGGTTCAACGTGGCCATCATCCCTCTTCCGTAATGGTTTGGTGGGGGATCTCCCACCATGGTGTCACATCCCTCCATTTCTGTGAAAAGGGCGTAAAAACTGGTGCAAAGGTTTACCAAAAAGATGTGTTAGAGGGTGTTGTGAAGGGTTTGACCAATACCCTTTTCAATGGACGTAGATGGATCATCAAACAGGACTCTGCTCCTGCGCACAAAGCTTAAACCACGCAGGAGTGGCTCAGAGTCAATATTCCTGGCTTTATAGCAGCAAAAGATTGGCCATCAGGGAGTCCAGATCTCAATCCACTGGATTATGCTTTGTGGTCAGAATTGGAGAATATGGCTTGCAAGACTCCCCACAGAAATTTGGGAAGCCTTAAAACAGCATTAACCAGAGCAGCGTCCTCGATCTCCATGGAAATCGTACGTGCGGCTATAGCCCAATGGCCACACCGTTTGAAAGCTTGTGTTAAAGCAAAAGGCGGCCATTTCGAGTGAATACAATTTTTTTAAATAACCAATATTGTCTTCTAATAAATGCAATAATTTTGAATACAATATGAATATTGTTTTTTTTTTTTTTTTTTTTTTTTTTTTTTTTTTTTTTTTTTTTTTTTATCGCGTTTTATATTTGTAACAGAACATATGGCAGGACTATAACCATGTTGGATGATGAGCAAACCATTTATAGAGAGAAATGCTATTGATTGAATTTCACTACGAAACCTGATCAAGAAAATGCGACTGTTGAAAGCATAACAAATTTTATTGTATGTTACTGGTACGAAAAGCGATTTATGGAAATATAGATAAAGAGTCTGCAGTTGACTAGAAGTAGAACGACGGAGAGTCAAAATGTTGAAATCAAGGAAACCTTAATAACTTGAAGCATTTTCTAACAATGTTAAAATCTAAATTTCACAAATCTTAACTCAGAAATTAATATATTGGATACATTACAAGTTTCATACTTATTTTTTTCCTATTCCTGCCAAATTGGCGGCCGAGCAGGAGGAGGCATTTAAACTACTAAACATCTAACCAAATATATTCCATGATTTTTTAAGCCGTGTCTGCCTGACTGGCTGACTGCCCGGTAAGTACCTGGTATTGTAAATAGAATATGTCGACATTCTCCTTCTGGTACAAATTGACAAATTGATTTCCCGGTATTCATTTCTCTGTAATTTGAAAAAAATACCGTTTAACTATGCCCGTTTTGCTACGTGCGATGTAAAGGACCAATTTAACTTATATATTCTTAGCTGCCCATTGTTTATTTAGTCGAACTAAATTTTGTCCAATCCAATATATGTTGGGCCTTTAGCAATGTAGGGTTTCAGAATGAAAACTGAGGTAAAAATTTGAGAAAATCGACCAGTAACCAGCAACTTAGCTTGTTGTGCAATCACAACTGCATCACAACTCATTAACTCGCATATTTTTAGCCTCATATATTTTAAAAGTTGCACTGAATTTAGTCAAATTTGACTAATCTCAGTTCTGAAAACGAAAATGAGCGGCACCATCGGAGTTTAATCCCTAATTAATAGTCAGCAGCAACTTAAATTTTTATCAGTTGTGTTGTAGTATAATATAGATCCCGATCTCTTTGGTACCTCCTACACAAATTATCTAACCGTATCCAGATGTTCCAAGATTCATATCTTTCTTTCAATTGGTTTAAACTCGGTATAATATATCACGTATCAGGCATCTATTACATTGCCACGCCCCTTAGGATACCACACACACAAATTGTATGGTTTAACAAAAATAAATTGTTTATCTACAATTTATAAGCGGAAAACTTTAGTTGGTTATAACTGTGATTCCTTTATTGCGATATTCTTTGATAAGAGATTCCCCTTCCGGCAGAGATTCCGCTTCTTCAGTGTGCAGGGTCACTTTTGCATCAACCCAAAAAAATGTTGGGTGAAGAAAGATGTAAATCAGCTCACATGACAGGATTTTCTGGTTTACTGCACATTAAATTTTAGATTAATATGAAAATACATACTACCGCCCCGCTTTTCTGGGTTGTCTCTCAAATTCTCAGCAGCAAAGGACAGTGACGTCTCAAAATTCTCGTCCTTCAGACGAAATGTTGATTGTGCTCTTCTGGTAATTTTGATGTCCAAGATGCACCACACTCTAAAATTCTAAATGTCAAAGATGTCAATAAAATAACGTAAATCGTTAAATCCTACTTCCATTGTTCAGGAGCTAAATATTGCACAACATAATGTTTGGAATCGCTTGAATAATGTTGAATACAAAAATGAACTCAATATATGTGTTAATACGGGGGGTTGATCGGACAGTGTTTTTATTACATGTGAAAGAGAATGAGAAAAACGGGGGGTTAGAGAGTGTATAAATCGAATGACTTCAATTTATTGGCAAGGTTTTACCTTTTATTTCTGGGGTTTACAAAATGGAGTTTCTTTTACCAAGCAGGCACTTTAAACGTTCAAATAAGTAGTTTATATATCGAGTGTAGAATGAGTACTGATACTTGGGCGATTCCTAGCTGAGAGTTAGAATACCGCTTTATTACACTGCTAGAACGGTGGAGTGAAAGCTCTTTCATTAGCTGTGGTGGGCGTGTACTTAAAAATTAAAACTTACAACTATCAGGGTAAGGAAAACTTGTGCACGTAAACAATATGGATGCCACATGACTTAACAAAAACCTCATGAACCGAATTTTCATCTGCGAATCAATGCCGAATCGCAGCTAAATCAGTCCTACTCTTGGAGAGGATGGTGATTAACCAAAATGGGTTGCGGTTAAATCACAATGAGCCAGCGCAAACTGTGGTCAAGCCAGGATTGATGGTCATAAAGGTTTTGATGTATATTTAGCAGTATTGTCAGGGAATCATCTACTATGAGGTGCTTGCCTACGGTCCAACTCTTAATAAGGAAGCATTCATTCAAAAGTAGCCAACTATGGCCAATAGAAGAGGAATTGTTCAGGACAACGCCAGACTACATACATTGATAGTGACTCGCCAGAAGCTGCGATATTTTGATTGGGAGGTTCTTATGCATTCACCTTATAGTCCGGAACTGGCGCCAAGTAATTATCATCTGTTCTTATCTATGGCAAATGATTCCACTGGTAAAAAGTTTGCCTCAAGAGAATTTCTATGACTGACACATAATGGTATTACCTCTTAAAATGGTAAAAAGTTGCCGAAGAATACATTGTACATTTGACCCAAATCGGATTATTCGAACTATGCCAATTAAAGCCTTCAATGTCATAAACAAATAATGGAGTTCGAAATCTCCGTGTGGTCGAACGCCGCACCTGACGTTATGTGGCAATTACATCTGAATGTTATAAACAGTTGCCCTAACACACTATACGAGTACATTTTCTATGTGATATATCCAAGTGGTGTACGGTGTAATTAACAGCGATATGAAGGCCGAATTTATATAAAATTCATTCAATTTAGTAGACTCTGTGGCATTTTTATTGACTACTATATGGTAAATATTTCCATTTCCTGTGATTGCTTAAACAGCACAAAACACAAAGACAAGTTTTATTCATACCAGCAGAAAAGTTAGCGCTTAATCGTTTATTATTAATGGAAATACAAAATGATAAACAGCAAACACAAGGCAACTCATACATTGCATCAACACAAACATACTCACATAGTTACAAACACATATAAATACTCTGACACAGCAAGTGTTGACTAAGGGATTGGAAAGACCGATTTATCATAACGCATTTGTTTGGGTTAATCACTTCTGCTCTCTACTGGTCTGTGTAAAACAATTTGGCGTGATTATGTTTGTACGTGTATGTGTGTAAATTGGAAATCAAATACAACAATCACAGCTATATACAAACAAATTTCGAATATTTTATTTTATAATCGAAAGGGATTCGCTTAAGTGTGAGCAATAAGTGAAGAGAGAGGTGGTGGAAGAACAGAAGGAGCGGGCGTTAACAATAATAAGCTGTATAATAATATTCATAAAATCGTAATTAATTTGCTTTCTGCTATTGACACAGTTAAGTGTTTTTAATTTAATCATGAAATACAGATTGTAAAATTAATTATTATACGTTTTAATTGAACTGAGGGGGGTCACGTCACTTTGTTGTTAGGCCACAATGAATATGTTTGTGTGAGAAAACACGTATAAAATATCAATTAGTTTGTATGATGCGAAATATGAAATGTTAAACTCTGTGGGTATTAAATCGCGTTCTCCTAAATCTTTTTAATTGAGCTGACACTTGGCATAGTGGATCTTTGGCTGAAGCGATTCAAGTTAATAAGTGATAACTTTTGCTGATGTTAAAAGTAAATTGGACAGCATTTTCAAAGGTTTTGCGTCGAGAACAAATAATTAAAACTTTGCTTTAATGTTAATAGACTAACCATTCTGTCACAAATGTATCAGGAATTGCTCAATAAATCACAAAATATTTATTATTCATTATTCAAATTGGGGGCCCTTCCGAAATAATACACTACCGCCAACGAATAATTCAATTAAAAAACTCCTTTTAAACTCCTTTTGCGGAAAAGACTTCAGTTCTCACCGCAAATACTTTTTTGTGTCTTCTATCAACTAAAAATGGATGAGTCGAGGTGGCAATTTGGGTTTTTTTTCTTTCTATTCATTTTCTCTATTGAATCTTTCTTTTGAGATTTACAATAAGTATTCAAATATTAATCCTATGTTAAACTAAAGTATCCTGCCATTGCCGGATCTTATTTTTGGAGAGCAGAATTTTTAATTAATTGAGTGATTTTTGAGTTAATGTGATTTTTCCAGGTGAAACGTCGATCAAGGTGAATAGCCAAATATTTAACATGGTTATGAACGGGTGTGGTACTACCGTGAATAGTGAGGGCTGGGCAATAGTTCTGTCTAAGAGAAAATGTAACCTGTACACTCTTAGAGGCATTTACTTTTATCTTCCACTTTTCGAGCCAAGATTCTAATGTGTGTATATGAGACTGCAGTTGTCTAGAAGCCATTAATGGGCAAGTGGTAATGCTCATGGATGCAGTGTCATCAGCGAAAGTTGAGGTTTGAATTAGGGAATGAACAGGCATGTCAGAGGTGTAGATGGTATATAGTATAGGGCCTAGTATATTGCTCTGGGTTTTGGAAAGACAAAAAATAAAAGCCAGCCTGAACGGCTTCTGGTAAATATGGTGGTTGATCAATGATATTTATTGAGTTTTATGACGCTGTGAGATGGTGCGTTATCGTGGTGCAAAATTTTTGAATTTTGTTTTCTCAAATTTAGCCTTTTTTCCGGCAAACGCTGTATAACGCCCAGGCGGTTTTTTATTTGCCGTCCAATCTTCTGACTAGAACTGCGGATGCATTATCTTGACTATTGATCGACTTTGACGTGGCAGTTTTGCTTGTCATACTAGGAAACCCATATTTCATTACCAGTTACAATTCATTTTATGAACCTTGGCCCAGAATTGACTTGTTCTAGTTTGTCTTCTAAGACTTTTACGCAATTAAGTTTATGGAAGAAAATACAGCTCTTCTGGATTTCATGAGGCGGCAACGAGTTTCTTACCAAAAAAAAATCATGTAGAATGGTACGAATTGATTCATGCCACACAGAACGTTTAAGACTTGTCATTCTCTAACATAAATGGCAATTTCCTCCCTCTATTTTCTTTACTTTACCGATACCAACATCATTTGAAGACATTGATGACTAACCAGAGTGAAGCAAATCTTCCACCATATTTCGATCGTTTTCAAAAACGCAGTGTACTCATAAGCACGTGTTTTTGATAAAGTCGATTCATCATAATTTTCAGATATTCGGTGATGTGGAAATTATTTTTGCAATTGAAAATTGTAATCAATTTTTTTTTGTTTGCTCCTTTTTTTTCATTGTAAAAGTGGCAAAACAGATTTAACGTAAACTGAAAAAATCGAGCAGAGTAAACAAACTAAATAACTCTCAAATTTTACCTCGACTTAGTGAAGAATAATTTTCACAATCCATTAAGCAGGCTTTTTAAATTATCAATTCCCCTTACATTTTTCATAGAATGTAATTGGTATAAGTATTAATAATCACAAACAATCAGGACATTTCTGAAAATATTGTATTACAGGAATTTAAAAAAATTCATGCTGACCGTTTATGTCATCGGAAGGCACAGTGGAATTTACATGTCACGTCAATTCACAGCGTTTGCGGTGGCAACTAGACAACGTTTCTCAGTGAATCACTGGTCTGAGCGACGAAATCCTCAGTTAGACAAATCTAAGTTTTTTTTTTTTTTTTTTTGCGAATAAGTATTTTATACAGTTGGAATATTGAGTAAAAGTTGATTTACGGATTAAGTAAATGATTTGATTGCAAATCTCTCTCATAACAAATAAAAAAAATTGTTTATTGTATTGATCTTGGCTTTAGATTGCTAAATACCGCAGAATTCTGGTAGAACCTGTTAAGAAAATCTTCGAGAGAAATTTGCTCCAGTAATTATTACGGAGATAATCGATGTTGTATATTTCATAAACCTTTCGACATCAAAATAAGGCGATTGCTCTGCCTTGCTTATATCATGCGAATGGAGGCCAATATTCCAGAATGAAAATTCTTCGACAATAAACTCGATAGGTGGCGCAAAAGAGAGCAATCGAAATTCCAATGGAAACACCAGGCGTTTGAGATGGTTTCAAAAAAACTTCGAAAAACTTTTTTCAATTGTATATCTCCAATCTTTATCTCATTGAATTTGTTGGTTGGTGAAGACAGCAAATTTTAGAATCTTGTGTTAAATAACTTCAATAAGAGGCGCAAAACAGGGCCATCAAAACACTTTTGGAAATATCAGGCTTCAGGAATCAGGCATCAGGCTGTCAAAAAAGACTCCGTAAAAAATTGTTGAAATTACATAACTAAATCTTCATCCCTTTAGTTTTATTTTATTTTATTTTTTTTTCTAATTTGTGTAGTGAAGACGGCAAATTATTGAATTTTGTTTTCGCTTTCAGAATAATAAAAAACTATAAAATTACTCTCTGATAAAGTTAGCAGGCATTATAACTTTTGTTGTTTTATGTATCCCTTACCGAGTAGAGTTTCATTCAAAGGCCTTTTGAGCATCATAAAAGAAAATCAGAACAAAATTAGCAGTGAAGCCGTCACATAGAAGGCAACAGTGATGATAATAAAATTAGTATCGTTCTCACATACACATACTTTCAAATCCTCAATGTATCCATTTGTAGGCAGAAAAAGTCACAATAAGGAAGCAAGAAACTTCGCATAGTTTGAAACAAAGTGGTAGTTAATAAGCTTTGGACAATCAGCCACGATGGACAAGGAAGCTAAGACGATATTACTGACGAGCCATTTCACTATTTCGTAATGGATCTGGTGGAGGAGCTAAAGTTCAACCACTGCTCCGACAAAATAGTTTTTCAAGTTCTTCCAAATTAATATATCGAATTATTGAGGGAAAAATAAGGCATACTCAGAGGGCTGTCAATTACAAAGCTTAGAACTAATTGATAGGTTTCAACAACTTCCCAACTATATAATTAATAGACATTTTTGAATGTAAATTAAAGCCGTACCAAAAAAATTACACAACACCGTTTATCTGCATAACAAAAACAGTTTTAAACTCAAAATATTACTAGGAAAACTTTGCAATTTCAATGTAAATGCCATATTCAAAGAATTTCTGAACACATGATATTGAACCATTACATTCCAATAGTTAGTAATGCCGCAAAAGGTCATAAAATGATTCCCACGAAATGTTTGTAAAAAGCCAAAGTACAATTTTATGAATGAAATTTGTAGCGCAACAAATCATGCGCAGATGTCACCCCTAGAGAAATGTATACCAACATCTGGAAGATGCCAATAGAAGGATACTGCCATTGTGATGCTGACAAATAAGAACACAATTTCTGAAACTAAAAACAGTTATCGACGGTGATAATAAGGAAAATGTACGGAAAACGGAATATTTAAATAAAAATAATATAAAAAATATATGGAATTCTTACAATTAAAGTGAAAGTTTAAAGAATTATTCAAAAAGTAAAAGTCGTTTAAAAAAAATGTATAATCGATTTGACATGGCAACACATTTAATTAAATTAAAAAATATGAAAATCGTACCTAAAAAAATGATTTAACGCTTTACATCTGGTATGGCAAGCATACCGTCTGCCATTACAAAGAAACATCATTGGTAACATCAGCACTCCTGGCACTTCAAGTCATCACATTTAGATTTGCAATTCATCTAACCAAAATTTAATAACAAAAATCACCAATCAGGCGTATATTTCACTGTCTTGCTTTAAAGATTTAATGCCATTGACGTAATTTGACTTATTTACATTTCAATAATTGAATTTGATTCATAATTTATAACTAAAACGAAATCAAACAACATAAATTGCTAAATTCAAACGTGAATTCAGGCATCTTAAACACAGTTGTGAATAACAAAAATGCCATTGTGACCTTTGTTGTTGGGTGAGACCTTTGAGTGTAAATAATGGTTGACGTTTTTGTTCGCATGGTCAGAGATTTTATCCAATGCGATAAATGAAATAAATATTTAAATAGCATCATGTAATTGAGATGTCCGTCAGGAATTCAAAGCAATGTCAACGAAGCGAATGTAATGAAAATGCTACAACATTTTATTGGATACAAAAAAGAGGATACACTTGAAACTGACAATGAAACAGTACAGAAGAAAATAATGCAGTATTGAAAAATATACATTGATATTTGTTAGATTTAGTAATATTGACAATTTGGATTATTAAAGTACAGAAATGTAATAAAGATATATATCTTACAGAGACCGTAGTAAAATCGAATGAGCTTCAGAACTGAAAATGCCAAATTTTACCAGGGCTTCAGAATATAGCGGTATTTAATTTACGATTAAGTTACTGCTTGCCTGCTGATTAGAGGATAATTGCGCTGTCCTTAACTGAGTGCCAAACATTTATAGGAAAAAGTAGAAACATGGCAAAACATATTGGCTAATTATTTAAACATAAAGTAAAAAAGTTATTTGTTAAGAAATAGATAATATTACTAAATAAATAAATTGTATACATTACATTACATACATTTGATAAATTTACGCATGAATTTTTTTTTTTTTTTTTTGGTTTTGGTTTTTTTTTTATACAGTGACCTCTATTTTATTATATTATATTGTTTTATTATATTGTTTAATTGCACTAAATTAAATAAATAATGCAATTGCATTAACAGATTCCACGTCCAAAAATTAGACAACATCTATGGCATCAGAATTAGGCATCATCCATAAATTCCAGCGATGGTGAGGTTTTTTAATTTTTTGATTTACAAAGCGTCAGAATTAACTTAAAGAGTATTGCAGCAAAATTAGACCACTCTTTTTAATTATGTATGAGGGCAGTCCCAAAACTAGTCGGCCTAACAAAGAAGATACAAATAAATTGGGACACATTTTCTTTATTTTTCAACATAATCTCCTTTTAGTTCCATACACATTTTCCAGCTATATTCAATAGCTTCTATAGCCTGTATGTAGTAAGAACTATAGCCATCAACCGCAAACCCCACCTCTTCATTTTTGGCAAATCGTTTACAACCGAGCCAATTTTTCAATTTTCGAAATAGCTAAATTTGGCGAATAAGGTGCGTGATAAAGCAATTTGAACTTTAATTAATTAATTTTGGCCATCGAAATAGTTGAGGTGTTCACTGGAGCACTGTCTTGATGAAACGACATTTCGTTTTCACCAAATTCGGTCTTTTTCCATGATTTCATCACATAAATGCTGCAATAAATTTGCATAATATTCGCCGTTTCCTTTTTGAAAATAATCAATAAAAATAATCTCATACGCATCCCAAAACAACGCAAACCATCATGACCTTGCCTGCATATGGAACCGTCTTCGCCTTCTTTGGACACGATTCTCCCACTCCAGTCCATTGCTTTGATTGTTTCTTTGTCTCAAGTGTGAAGTGTTGGACCCATATGTTATTCATGGCTATACTCGTACATCGACGCCTTTATTGTGGTGAACCAAACTACAGTGAACTCTACCTACAAATCTTCATGATGCTGTTTTTTCTCTATTGAAAGCAGACTCGCCACATATCTTGCCCACAGTGTTCCCATCTTCGGTCAATATGCGATGTATAGCATTTTTTTTTATCATTTTAGCTAACTCAAACAGCGTCAACCGACAAACATGCAATACCATTTTGTATTTTCCCCATTTGGTCGACGTCGACGGTGTTCGCCTTGGCAGCTCGTACGGTCTCGTTTAAACTCTGCTACCCAATATTTTACCTGTAAACGAAGGAGCAGACTCCCCCCAGAGTATAATCTAGATCGGCTTTAAGATTGGTTGAACGGAAACCTTTCAAATGGGAATATTGAATTATTATACACAACTATGACCAATTTTTTGACCAATGTTTATAAATTAACTGAGATCGTTTATTTTTGATGGTTCAAATAAAAATAGTAAACAATGTGGCGCCTTGAAACTAAAAACATATGTTTTATAACGTTGCCACTTTTCTCCAAAATAATTTTTTTTCAAATTACTGACACCATCTATACGTTGGTCGGCTAGTTTTGGGACCGCCCTCATACAAATGTATATATTTCTACTCAAATTAAAAAAAAAAAGATGGGGAATACCTCATTTAAAATTTAAGCATTGTGTTTTGGTTTTTTTAATTTTTTTTTTTTTTTTAAATTTAAAAAAAAAATCTATCAATTTCTTGTTTGAAGTTGTAGAAGATATGAGGTGTGCAAATTCCTTAGAATAGTGAAACTTGGAGTGCTGTTTCGATTTTCGAATCTGCTTGGAAGTTTACAAATTACCGCTTGATACATATCTTCCTTAGACATACAGTAGAATGACTAATTATGTTATAAATGATCTTAAGGTTTTTGTTCTGAAAGGTGGAAGAAAAATTAAGCACATTGTCACACCAGTTCTGGAAGCTCTCATATAAAATGCTAGACTTAAAACTTTTCTCTATACTGTTTTGTTTTTAGTAGTTTAGTTTTTAGTTTTTTATTCATTATGTTGACCTACAGTTCTTTGTAAAACTTGAGAAATTTTGATCAAATAGTCGCGCCTCTGCCATTTAAATAACCGTTTTAATATTCACTATTTTGTTTCATGTCTTTCTATCAATTGCATTGAACTCAATCAACTTTGATACATGTTAAGCGTTTTCATTTTCACGTCTCTTCTAGCATCTGTATTCTCTAATTTGTATATTGCAGCTACTTAAATGTTTACGAATTATAATGCTGTGTAATGTTTAATAAAATTAAAAAAAAAAAAAAACATCGACCGAATAACCGTGACTTCTGTAGTAACTTGCATACTCATATATTCCTATGCTTTTATCTTTCATTCAATTGCACTAAATATAATTTGGCATGCATTAGTCATTTAATAAATTCTGTTTGTTAATAAAGGTTTACTGTATTGTCATTCCCCTTGAGGTATCACACACATAAATTAGCAAATATCAGTGATTTCTCTATATTTTCTGCGCGGAGGACTTCTTGAGGTTATAGTTTTACTCTTTTTCTGAAATTTCTGTACTGATTTGGAGAGTCAATTTTGTTCTATGTTTGTAGATTTTATTGTTTCCCAGAATACCTGTTGGTTCATGAAGTTTATGGAGTTCATTTCAGATATTCAATTATCGTTATTTAATATTTCACAAATTGCGAATCGAGTTTTTTTAGTCACAGTCTACGTTCGCTCTATTTCTTAAAAACATTCTGGAAAAAACAGAATCAAAAAAAGCACCGATAATACACACACACTACACAAAAATGCATATGCCAGAAGAAAGTTAAAATTTTAAAACACAATGATTATGATAGATGACGTCAAGGATACGAACTATTTCCAAAGCAAGCCTGTAATATCAAGATAAAAATAAGAACCTTAATTCAAATTCAAAATTAAACACAATAAAAATTTTAAGATGCTCGCAATATGGATCTGATTCATTCCATAGTATTACCAACTCTGGACTAGACTTCAATAATTTATTCTTCTGCTATAATATCTCGTTTCAAAATTCTCAACCCTGTCTTAAACACAGGAATCAAACTCTCTGACGGAGCATTTAAAACTAGTCCAGCAAAAACCGTACAAGTCCTTGCATCATGTCCTTCTCTTCATGTCCTCATAAAATTCAGGTCAAAGTCGTCAACGTATTGCTCAGTATATATTTTGAAGCTGTCACAGAATTCGATAAAATAAGACTATGGTATTATCTGATGGTAGACAATATTGAACCCACATCGTTACCATTTGCGACTTCATGGACTTTTCCAACTTCATGTATAGCTGCAAAAACTAAATGTTACCAATGGAAGTCCAAAAACATTTATTTTAAATCATAAATACAAAATACAATGATCGCATATGTTACTACACTGAGTGTTCTGTCATTACCGTAAAAGCTGCGTTAGTAGCTTTGACAGAAAATTATATGACTTTCAAGCGCTTTCACAATTATTTATCAATTTACATATGTGAATTATTGCCATTTAAGGCACGTCTGAAAAACATTAAATACAATAATACAAAAAACAAAAACTCTTTTTAAGATTCAAATCAATCTTTCAGTAACAACGTCATAATTCAACAAATAAGTTCTATTTTGTTAATTTTTTCTAACTACCGAATATATTTTATGTGGATTTGTAAATATTTGTTAATGGAAATTTAAAGGTTTACAGATTGGCTAAAGACGCACTTAAACAAGATATTGATTTAGAAATTAAATTTCGATATGCTAATTTCAAGCTATCAGTTTCAAAATATTTATTCAACGTATGGAATTACTTTTGGAGGAATGGAACGTAGAGTTCCTTTAAACTTTATCAAAACTTCTCCCACCCGTTTTATTTACTTTTGTCTTCGTTCTAGCCGTGAGTGGTTATAGCGTTTTAAAACAAATGTTCTAAAAAGTTGAAAAAGGAGCGTAGGCATATTATCCTGTATTTTTTCCGAAAAATAAAGTCTGTTTATGAAAAAAAAGGGACCAAATGAAAGAACTTGCCAGAAATGGTTTCAACGGGCGACTTCTCCGCAACGGACGCTCCCAGATCAGGACGACCAAAAGAAGCTGTTTCTGAGGAGGTGAGAGATTTAATTATTATTTGTCATCTATTAGGGAAATAGATGAAATTATCAAAACAAAAAAAATTTGGTCCTAGTCGTTCGCGGGGTCATAAGAGAGCTCAGATTTGTGAGCAACCTCGATGCGTGGGTATCTCACACTCTCACCGAGGCCTCACACTGCTTTGCCGACCCGTCAGAAATTTTCAGAGCTTGCGTGGAAAGTTTTACCTCACTCTCCTTACTCCCCAGACCTCGCCTGTCCGACTATCACCTATTTCGCAGTCTGAGCAACCACTTGAAGACTAAAACTATGTCATTGTTTACTTACACACTAACATATAATCGAAAAAGCACCTCCCCCTCCATGTAACTGTGGAATAATTTTAACAATATACAATATTTTTCATGAACCGCCCAACTAAGTTAACATATATCAATTATCTACAGTGTGTATATCCTACTTGAGTTAGAACCCCATAAAATAAAATAAATAAATGAATAAATAAAAATCTAATGAGTAAATTTGATAAGAAAATAAGACCTTGAGGATGGTTTCAAATATATATATGAAGATATTTCGGCAAGTTAATTGTAGATAATGTGATTTATATGCTAGATGACGATTAAGTTCAAAAATTTCATAACCTGTTATTATGAATTCGAATGTTATTATACAAGAAACCGACCCGCCGATTGTGGCACGGAATGAATAATTGCGAACTCAAGGTCCTATAAATACACCAATAGGGTAATCGATAATTCTAGCCAAAGTTTTTAAAACTATGGTTTGGAATCGTCCTATGAGTTTAATAGATAGAAATTAAATAAAGAAATAACAGAAATAGAAATAATAGAAATTATTTTTGCAGCGTTTATGCTCTCTTTCTCATATCCCAAAATGGGATGAATGTGAATTTGTTTGCTTCTTTTTGTATTGCATAGAAATATATTCCAGTGGAAGCTCTTGTAAGAGATATTACGAAAACTAAGCAGTTACTGCTATTTGATCAAAATTTAAAATTTAAAAAATTTGATTTCAATAGAAAGGAATATCGTCCAGCTAATTTTAATGCTCTCTAATTTAGGGTAATTATTCAAACGGCTTGTAAAAATTAAACAATATAGGAATTTCGGCTAAGTGAATTGACTTACATATAAGTATCCGCACCCAACTTCTTGTTGCGTTGATGCAAAAACGTGTGGGAATCAGAAAGGTTGTGGTAAATCGCTATATTGTAAATTAAATAAATTATCAGAATTAGCATATTAGGGTGATACAATGATATTGGCTAAATTGGGCTATTTCATGCAAAGCACCCTATTGGCGTAGCAACTCATACTATTTTCATTCAGGAGGAGGTCATTTTGTAAGGAGGTATCAGAAAGAGTGTATTTAAGATCAAATCGATTTGGTCAAACTTCGCAATGCTTTAAAAACAATAATAACACCAGATTGCAAAATTAAAAAAAAAAAAAAAATACTGACCTATGGCATTTGACTATCGATTCTTATGTAAAATTTAATAAATCATAAACTGAGAGGAAATTGATTTCCTCTATTAAGTTCTTAAGCAAGGTCTTTTTTTCTTCCCAAAAGATCATGTCTTTATTTCCCAAAAAGGAACTGGAAGTAAAATTTTTTTTCAAGACGTAATCCACAGCAAACCGATTTATTTATTTATTTTTTTTGTTTTTTTTTTGAAATTTTGATTAAAACAATGCAAAACCCTCGAAAACTTTACAAATAGCTCTTGGACTTGATTGAAAAGTGTTGCACATGCTTTTGATAGAGAATATAACATCTTTAAATTCATAACAATAACTTTAAATTCGGCTCAGTATGTCCGAAGATAATTGCAATTCAGCAAACTTGCTTTTTCTCAAAACTCAAGAAATACAATCTTAGCTATATTTTAAAAACTGACCTACTTTACATCTGACTGTATATTCGGATTCAACGGGCATGACAGTCAAATACCACAGATCAGAATTTTTGTGATCTAGTGTAACAGCCATTACAAACAACAAGAATGGAAAACATTCTAATTAGAAATCACAGAAGAAAAGTTTAATTTCGTTTAATCATTAAGTCTGTTTGGGAGACCGCCGAAGGATTACAACACTGCACTCTTTTCTTCTTTTGAAACTCCACGATCTCTAATGTTCTGCGCTCTATTTGGGTGAACTTATTGTGAAAATTTACCTTCCGTCTAGAAATTATGGAGATACCATTGATTTTCACTAAATCAGTCAATTTACCAAAAATGGAGTTGCTACCCGGTGTTTTTAAAATCTTGTAAGCATTGTGATGCAACCCAATGGATAAAAATTTAAATTACTGCAGCCCATAAAACAGGGATCATAGAGAAAATATTAAATTTCTGTAAATCGGTCAATTTAAATGGAAAGTACGAGAAAGGCGTATTTAATTGAAACCGTTTTTGTTTATTAATCATGCCAAGCATTATGTATTACATTGTATCGGCGCAATATATTCAATATATTACTGAGGTGTACCAATTACATTTTGAAAAATGCAAAATTTGGGATATGCCAATGCAGTCCTGACTTAGACACGAGCTTAGCAAGCACTAAAGGCACACCAATTTGCTTTAAATTATTTCTATTTAATACAAGGTACGAATCTAAACATAGATATTCTAAATCAGTCACCTGGTACTAGAAGAGTCACGGAGGTATCAGGAAAGTTTTGGTTCATCGGTTGAATTTTTCAAATTTTACCAAGCATTTTAAAACAAGGCAATGAACAAAGAGACCAAAAACCGTGGCTCGAAATAGCTCACATACAATCTGGAAAAATACTACACTGTTTCAAATCATACGATAGCCATCGTGTCTACCAGCCAGCTGGCCAGATAGACGGAAATCGCTAAATCAACATAATCGCATACTTGGTTAGAAAATACTTGGCACTTTAAACGCTAACTTCATGGTGTTAAATTATCTGGCCGTATCAGATGATAACCATCTTTATTTCTACGGGTGAAGGTGTACATCAGTTATATAAAAAGGAAATCCGTTATGATTCCAGCAGAAAGCGTTGTGTAAATGCAATCGAGCTATACTAGATAGCATCAGAAAGATCGAATCGATTTCGTACTCAAAAAACTACTTAGACCATTTCGTAATCGCTTAACGCAAATATGGACACCAACATATTTTACAGTTTTTGATTGGTACAGGAGAAAACACAAGCCAGACAGGTAAAAATGTGGCTAGCGTTTACGGTCTTATTGCTGCAACAGTCAATTATGCGTAATTTTGGATTCGTCGATTCCGTTCTGGCAATTTTGTAAACAAAGTGACCCATTTTTGAAGCGGATTGTTACTTTGGACTAAAAATGACTCATTTTCGACAACATAAAGCAAAAACAGTCAAGGTCTAATTGCGATGAGGCAAAAAGTTTTCGCTGAGTGTTTGATGGGGTTGCCAAGAAAACATCTACTATGAGCTGCACCTCTATGCCCTAATGTATAATTCGGATCTGTACTATTAACAATTGGACAATCTAAAAGAGGAAGCAATCGCTCAAATGCGGTCAGCTTTGGTCAATTGGGGGTGGAATTGTATTCCATTAGAATAGCGTTAAGCCACTCATATTGATAATGATTGACCAGTAGCTCTGGGTACTTAGTTGGGAGGTTCTCATGTATCCACCTTACAGCCCGGATGTGGCTCTCCTGTCTACGGCAAATGATTTCACTACCGAAAAATCGGCTGCCACAGTTTTTTTGCCATTGGGGAGGCATAATAGGATTGTATTCAAAATGACAACGACTTTATCAAGCAAAAGGGTTCATATCTGATCTAAACCGAATTATTCTAACTATGTTAAACAATGCCTTTAAAGTCATGGCAAGATAATGGATTTCTTTCTGCTACAACTTATAAATACCTTGTGGCTGATGAAAATTGTTTCATAAAATAAATTAAAATAATTTGTTTTTAGTTTGTGTGCATTATTTTGTTCCTATTTAGTAGAATGACAGTAACATTTTATCAAGTATTTTAAAAATAATTCAATTTATGTGACCTGCACGCATGGTGGCGCATATGCGGCATCATCAGGAGGCGGTTGCCTTTCGAATGCGTCGCTTTAAATCATTCAAATTTGTTTGCTTTGTTTCATAGAATTAGTGAGATCACGAAATGTTGCGAGCCAACCTGGTATCGACTTTTCTTGAAATAAGCTTATTAGGGAATTTTCACTGTAATTCCGCTGTAACATGCCTAGCTAAAAAAAAAATCTTTTAAAATGATTAAATAACATCTCAGTAGCATTGTTACTTTTTGAATTTTGAATCGCGCAGCTTGAGGCCGAACTTTACAGCAAAATTTAAAGTCTTAAACGAAAGAACTTAAACTTTTAGCTTTCGTAATTGTGATGAGTTTTGAAAAGATGCTGTTAGCAGATACATTAAATAAATACAAATTTGCTTATTCACTTATCATTATTATGACGTTGCCATAAACGATGACTGGTATTACGTTAACTAAAGGCATGTTTTATTAAAGTGTTAGATGGCTAAAATATTGTAAAATTGATTCTTTTTTAATATCAAATATTAAATATTTTATTCCTCAATCTTAGCCCGTTAAATATCAAAGGAAGCAGCTAAAATGTTATTACCATCCCGTTACAAAGATATTTTCACTTGAAACCTCTGGGAAAACCATATTTTTATTGTCTGACATTTAAGAGTTTTCTTTAATACCTATTAAATATTTGAAATGTTTTCTGGATTTCAAAGCAGTTATACGCTTCAATGGATTTTATTATGAACATCAAGTAACAGACGATTACAACATGCGTCCATTCCGCTTGAAACTGAAAATGGCTGAGTGACTGAACTTTACAGCTCCTTCTTAAATGAGCAGGCAATGCGTATGCAAGAAGAAATTGAAAATCATATTACAGACTATGATTAACGAAATTTAATGCCATAAAAATCGTTGTTCCGGAATGGTATTTCCGTCTTCGTGTATGTGTATTTAAGTGCGTTGTTCTAACATGTTTGTCTTGAAGAATGGCTGTGTGTGTTTGTGTTTGTAATGCGTGTTCCTGCCGTCGGCATTGGTGCCACTTCCTTCGTTGCTCTGATGTTTTTCTTAGTGTCTAAACATCTAAACGCTAGACGTGTTCCTTAGTGGAGGTTTTCTTGTCAATACCTCGTAATTACTATAATTTCCCCACATATAATAAAACGATTATCACGCTTAAAATGATATTATCTTACAGTTGTTTTTGTCATTAGCATCACCGAGTTAGCACTGAAGAGTGCAAATGGAGACGAAATTAACCATAAAATGTTTTAGAAGAATACGAGGATGGTTTGGCAATCTATAGAGATAACTATTTGTATTGAAATGAGATATATTGCTCACAGAAATATTTTCATTAGTGAATAATTTTATAAACCAAATATGGAAATGATGTCATAACAATTTCACAAATCTATTTTAACAATTATACATCGTTTACCAAATAAAACTGATGTAGTGCCTGCTCAAAGGCTGCTGCTCTATCCAACATTTACACCACACTAAACAATTTGGATTCCTTCCACATTGGGGATTCTGATGGCTTTCGATTTCTATATATATATATTTATCAGACTTGGTCAATTTTACTCTTCACCTATCCACGCAAACTAACGTATTTTGTTCATTAGGTCGTAAATAATTTGCGAACGTCTCTAAGTACTCGTATATGTTTTTCCGATCGATATTTCAGCACAGTTAGCTTTTTATTTGTTTACCGCTAAGCCGCTGATTATTGTCGATCTATTTGATAATGATTCTTATTGTCTGTTTAGTGTGCAATTAGTTTCCTATTTTGTTTGAAACTAAGCCTCCACTGACTCAATAGTTTCACATTCATATTGGATTCGAGATTCTTTTATTTTTATTGTTTTCCTGTTTTACTTGGGCGCCATTTACTGTTACGTACCCTTTTCCAAGATCTTTCTTCTGGATGTTCCTCTGTGACGCCACCTCGGCTAGCTCTCGTCTGTCATGGATTCTCAACCCGCATCACTACATCAGTGTAGTACAATAATTTTTTTTATATGAGACAGATGAGAAGTCTCAATGCCGCTGCCCTCCCAACCTTGATCGTTCTTTTGATGTTTTCAAACGATCCCTTATGATATCCAACCATTTTGCTTTACCTCTGTTAATCCATCCCCCAAATGTTTCCGAAATCCATAATAAACACTTTAGCAACACATATCACGAAATTCAATTCATCTCCATTTTTAATATAGTCTTAGGAAAGTTAATTATATACAAAAAAAAAATTAAACAATCACTCATTTAATTAATCATTATTTTGCCTGACAGAGCCAACTAATTTTTGTTTTCTTTTAATATGCTATTGCGACTGACTAAGCATAAACCTAATCCTAGTTCTTTTTTTACCCTAAAGAGCTCTCTGGAGTATTTTCTAGAATACTAGAATTTGTCTTGGGAAACAATTGTGCCTCTTTTTATCTACCTATATAAACTTTCAAAATTAGTTAGAACTTTACAATAATAAAAACAAAAAACAAACAAAAAAAAAACGCTTAACAAGAAAACTATACTAAACTTAAACTAACATTTAACAAAATTACACGAGTGGATTTGGGACATTTCAATTGTATTTGTGTCTATATGTTTTTTCTTTCTTTTATGCACTTCCTGTATCTCATTTTACCACCAGGCGTATTTCCGTGGTTCAGTACCACGCTAATCCAAGAACCGGATAAATTATCTGGACGTGTGGCTGTTACATTTTCCTGGTATTGATTCCTACAAGAATTGCGTCCAATTAGGTCTAAGTTGCCACCTTTGGATGTTTTTATTCACTATTTAAAATACAGCATGTTACCTGATGCTCCACAGAAATGAATCTTACCGGCGCCGTTTGCTAGGATTGAACGGTAGATAACTTCCAAATTTCGTCCTTAATACTTTTCAATTTCCTTCCTTATTTTGGCGACCCTACTGTAAATAACAAATAACACATAATGCATAACTGCTAAGACACTACTGCACAGACACTAATCTTGCATCACACAACACGTACAGCAATCAATTTTTTAAACTTACATTGTTTAAATTAAGTTTACTTTCTCCGTGGGCATCCCAGTCGGTCTCTATATATATTTTTTTTAAGTTATCACTACCTTTTATTTCAGGTAAGCTTACTTAATATTAGGAAATTATTTGAGCTGCGCTGGTCACGAATCTTCTTCGGTCGGTTTTTGTTTCAACATTAACACTTGCTTGTTGCCTTGTTACTTTACTTCTGAATCTAGCTTTTGTAATCCAAACTCAACAAGCTCCCATTAACGTATTTTACGTACATTAAATAGGCACATGTGGTGTTCATAGGTAAAGTTAAATAACAACAATTGGGGGTTATCCGAGTAAATACGGCCTTTGATGTAGCCCGATAAAAAAAGGATAACGGCATCAAATCGCATGATTTCGGTGGCCAATTGACGTCGTCAAATGTGAAATTACGCTTTCAGGAAACTTCTCATGCAATAAAGCCAAAATCTGTCGTGTTGTGTGGCTTGTAAACCCATCATGTTGAAACCACATATCGTCCAGTTCATAATCTTCTATTGGGGGCAAAAAACGTCGGCTATCATAATGCTATTGCACCCACCGGCGTCATTTTCAAAAAAAAAAATACGACCCAATGACACCTTCAGACCATAATGCGCACCAAACAGTCACTTTTGCCGGATGCAATGGCTTTTCCACTATACGCAACAATTTTGCTTGTTGACGTAACCACCGAGTAAGAAATGAGCTTCATCGCTGAAGAAAATTTTTTCGAAAAATCAGAATTGAAAGCCTATTGCTGTACCAGCATGTCTACGACATTGTGAATTGTCAGCCGGCTTTATTTGTTGCATGAATTTGAGTGTATATGGAAGGAGGTGCAAATCCAAATGAAGAACACGCCATAATTAGCCGTAAGATCATCGTAAACTCAATTGCTGAGAACGCCATTAAATTGACAAATTCAGACAAATTCACGCTTACTATCAGAAGCAATATTTTCGGAAGTGCATACATTGCGATGATGCACAGCTTCAATGAAATCTGTAAGGCTTCCAGTCTCTTCAAATTGCTTTACAATCTTAGCAATTCCTTGAATTACCACATTTGTAGTAAGTTTTAATTATTTTTACGGGTTCTTTGGTTGTTAAATGATCCATTTTGGTAAATGGTAAACCTTTCACTGAACGTTTCAGATGACAGGTATTTAACAGCCGACAGCCTTGCAAGACCGGCGGGTTTAAAACCACGGAGTGGATAATGCTTTATATAAATTCGTTCCTTTTCGTTTTCTTTATAATTGTTATTACCGTTGGGCACATATTAAATTCAAATAATATTTCTCATGCAAATTTTAAGTATGATATTACATGGTGTGTTGTGTTAGGTTTAAGGATCACATCATCGATTGATTACGAATTCAAAATAATTTTAAAATTAATTCCTCATCTGATGCAAATACTGCTACACACTGCTAAGTTCCCATAAATAGTTTTACAGGTCATAGTTAAGAAAAAACTAGAATTAGAAGCCACTAAGTATCATGGTAACGCCTATGCGTATCGATTAATAAGCCTAGAAATGCTATCCCACTATAATACTATATTAGATGATCTGACGCTAACAAGAATTCGCACAAATTAATGTACTTATAGTATCTAAGTACGAAATTTGAAAAAAAAAAATCAAACCATACTCTCTTGCACCTTCAATACAATAGTAACTATCGCAACAAAACATCCTATTAGGTGATTTGATTTTGATAACATTTTTACATATTAATATGTGCACAATTTTTAATTTTAATTTTACGTCATTTCATAAACTTTATTTTAAAGAAATTAATTTTTTTTTCTCCGGACTTCTATATTTGAAAAATCATGATCCAAACTGCCAAACAGAGAACAAAATCATGTTTTGCTGATTTCGGAGTCACTTAACTTTGGTGATGTTTGCTTCCTTCCTTTTAAAGTATGTATTGGTTTTTGAACGTTATGTAAATTTTTTCTTTTCGATGTTTTCCTATTTTATGGATGATGGTTGAAGCTGATACAAAATCATAAAAGAACTGCCCTTTGGGCAATGTTTAGCTTCTAGAAAATCGGAACAGTGCTTACACGATGCTCGATTTCCATTGTTCTATCGATATTTTCGATAATTGGCCTTCCAGAGCGTATTGCATTGTTGATATCAAAATTGCTGAAACCGAACTGATGAATTCAATATTGCGTATGATAGACTGTTGTAGTATCAGGAGCATAAACACTATACACATTTTCAGACGTCTGGCTTGAGTTTTCACACCTATTGAAGAAAAATAGTTAAGTATGGAATATTTTCTCTTTGCTGATGTCCATCTTTGACTAGAGCTCAAATGAGCAACCAAAAAACTGTCTAAGTAGTTTTTTTTTTCAATACGAAATCTTGTTTTTCTAACGCCATCTAGCGTAACCGGCGAGATAGAGATAACAAAGCTATGCATTGGAAAAATTATGGATTTAGTTTTACTAACTTATTTCTGATCATCGTAAACACCTATAGCAATCTAATAATATCCATCACATACCCGCGAGTTCTTAGGTAGATACGAAGGCGGTCTCACAACTAGCTGACCTGACGTACTGACAGATGTTACCACTAACATTACAATAATAATATTTTGGTGAAACTTGTTAACAATATAAAACATATGTTTTAAGTTTCAACGCGCCATGTTGTTTATCATTTTTATTTGAGACATCAAAAGTAAACGATCTCAGTGAATTAACAAATATTGGAAAAATTGGTCATCGTTTTGTAATTCAATATTTCCTTTCGAAAGGTCTCCGCCCAACCAATATTAGTAGAGCCAAATTCTACTCTGGGGTAGTCTGCTCCTTCGTTTAGGAATGGATAACAGAGTTTAGACGGGTACGTACGGGATGTCAAGACGAACACTGTAGTGGTCGACCAATGGAAGTGTTCATGCCAGACACGGTTAAGAAAATCCACAAAGGCGCGTGAGCTAGCATTTCAAAAAGTGATATACATCGTATATTGACTGAAAATTGAAAGATAATAAAACTGTGCGCAAGATGGGTGCAGCGCTTGCCTTCTTCTTCTTCTTCGGTGATAACTGGAATAGACATCCTTATCTATTATACGCTGTCCATAGGAAATAATTCGTCACACCAGTTTTCGCTTGCTTTCAATAGAGCAAAAATAGTGTCGGGAAGATGAAGCCAAACTTTTGCGTCGATTTAAAATCATAGATGAGGCGAGGGCCCACCATTTCACACCGAGGCAAAGGAACAGTCATGGCAGTGGACAGGAATGGGAGAATCGTATTCAAAGATGGCAAACACGGTTTCATCTGCAGGCAAAGTCACCGCGCCTCTTTTTTGAGATGAATATGGGATTATTTTTACTGATTGTCTTCAGAAAAGAAGCGCGTAAATGGCGAATATTGTGTTAATTTATTGCGGTGTTTAGGTGATTAAATTAGGAGAAAAATGTCGCATTTGGCGAAAAAGAAAATGTTCCATTAAGACAATGCTCCAGTCCACACATCCACTATTGCGATGGCGAACATGAATGAATTAAAGTTCGAATTGCTTTATCACGCACATTGTTTGCCAGATTTAGCTGTTACCAAACTTGTAAAACGGCTCCGTGGTGCAAGATTTGACAACAGTGAAGAGATGGAGCCTGTGGTAGATGGTTATTTTAATGAGTTCGACACTTCTTACTATAAACAAAGCATAGACGCTATTGAATATCGCTGGAAAATTTATATCGAGCTAAGAAGAGGTTATGTTGAAAAACAAGGACAATTTTTCTCACCTTTTCTGTGTCTTCTTTGTTAGGTCGGATAGTTTTTGTACCGCCCTCATAAAGTTCACAATCGCTCAAAGCCAGCTTTTTCGTTAACTGAAAGCAATAGGAGTATGTATATGGTGGTGTTTTATATAAACGGGAAAGCGATATCATAAACATCGTAACAGAAAATACTAAAAAATATGTATTTTCGCAGTTAAAAGTCTAAGTCGGTACAAAAATTATAATGAAAGGCGATGACCTATTACTGATTCGCAATTTCAATTTGGATGTAAGAAATAAATACAATTCTGTTTCGCATGCGGAATCATAATTAAGACTCAGTACAATTTGCATTCAGAATCATTCATCCACTGAATCGGACACTGTTCTAAATTATTTGTCGAACATATTTCATTTTGAAAACAAGTATGGCTCAACAAACGGCAATGTGATGTATTTGAACTTTATTAAACCTTCAATTGCCACATTTATTACATAATATTTGTTCATAATAACCAAAATTGCCTGCTAACATCGGGAAAATCAAGTTTCTATATGTAATATTGGCTGCGAATTGATGAATCGACTGTCATTTAAACAGTTTTTCGATAACATTACGGGTGTTGTTATAGATTTGCTGAAGTCGTTGTTGTTGTTTTCCTTGATGTAATTTTTCAGCAGCAACATTATACTCATATTATGCAAATAGTTCAGTTCAAAATTATTATTTAATATATGCCACATGTGTAAAAGTACTGATTTTTTTGCACTTTTTCCCCAATTCTTCAAAACAAGTTTCGAAAGTTTCTTTCCCTTCTAAAAGAATTCGGTTGCCCCCTCTGTGGAATTTGTTAAATTGATTACCATCCATGCAGCAGCGTTATGATCCACCCACACAACATAAGGGCTAGCCAGAGCAATCGCTTAATTTTAATACGCTTTAACACGCCAATATCAGCGGCGCTGACCACTATGAACTATTCTTTCTCTGGAATACTCACAAGTCTTACTCATCAGCTTAAATCATTACCCAGTTTTCTGCCTGGTATGTTTGTATTTATGTTCAATGAAAGAAAGCTGCTACTAAAGCCTTTGCTTAATCCATTACAGCACAATTTTGCAAGCAAAACTTTCCTTATGACTTCCAGACTAATTATGTTTGTACTTTCGTTGCTGACGTTTGCGCTGCAATCCAAATGAGTGAACTTTTTACCACACGAATCAAATATGTTGGTTTTGTGATCGTTTATACCCGTTCTCAATTTTACTGAATCTATTTTAATACTTGAGAGGGCTGTAATTATATCTGGAAGCTTTCCACAAATGTCTTCTGTATAATGGGAATGAATGAACTGACGTGTTTTGTAAGAATAACATTTAATGCCCATATTAAACGAATCATTCATTACTTGAAATCATTCAAATTTTCTCCACAATTTCGGTATCGTCCTCGTCGTAGGAGAATTCCATTTGGAATTGAGTTTGCGTAGGTGTGTACATTAACAGACCCATCACACAAAATGAAGTGGATAATTAAGATACGCAAATATGCGTTACAAACTACATTTGGAAAGAGTTACATGCAATGTTGGACTATTTAAAGGTCGGGCAAAATGGTTCGTACACTGCTCTTGCATTTGTTCTGCTTGAGTGTTTTTCTCGTTTTTTTTTTTTTTGGCCCACAGCCTTGGTAGCATATTGTGGTTCTGTTAGTTTTTTTCTTTCCTCTTGCGAAGAATTCTGAACAATAATAGCAACAACAACAATAATAGCACAAATATTCCTCTCTTCCATCTCCACAAATGAAAATAACACCAATGGCATCAACATCATCACTAGCAGTTGAAATGTAAATGTACTGCTGATGTTTTCCACCTTCCATGTTATAGAATCGTTGCCAACAATAAAAGAGATCTTTTGTAGATGCCTGCTGCTTTATTCTATATTTGAGGGCTATTGATTCGTATTCGTGAAGTTAGTATTCGTATCGTTGTATTGTTCCCGTCCATATGGGCACGGATATGATTCACAGAAATCCGAAGAACTGGTTCGCTGTTTGCGGAAGTCACCCAAAGTAAAAGGATAGAAAAGAAAACATGGAATGAGTTGAAAATTGCACCGTGCGCCGCTGTGGTAGATAAAATTTATTTGGAAAAGATTGTTATTGCTTAACTATCAAGCCAGCACTCGCATTTATAATGCAGAAGACTGTATTTACTAGCCCGTGACCACAATTTATCTTTCTAAGAGCGTTGATTTCTTTGAAGAAGTTCTTCAAAATCTTATTCGTTTCGGTTTTATTTTACACTTTCATTTTTACACTTCCCACCATAGGGTGTTAAAGCCTATCCTGTTTTATCATTCTATATGCAAAAGTAGAAGTACTGACATCATTCGTCATACAAAGTGCTTATAAAGTAAAAAAACTTAACTACGAATTAATTGTTTTAAGATTTTAAGTGGTTTCGAAAAAATTGCTATTATGCAAATTGGTGGCCCTGTGAGTTGGGCCCCAAGATCTTGCGATTTAACGCCTCTAGATTATTTCTTCTGGAGTTATGTCAAGACGTTAGTTCATGTGAACAAGCCGAATACTATTGGAGCCTTACAGGATAACATAGCAAGCATTATTCGTGGAATACAGGTCGAAATGCTCGAGAAAGTGACGAAAAATTGTACCTTCCGAATGGACATTTTGAGACGGAGCCGCGGACATTATTTACACGAAATTATCTTTAAAAATTAAATGGCAAAGACCAATTTATCGTTTCCAATAAAAAATTTCAATTTATGATACAAATTTGAATGTTTTAGTCGATTTTTAAAAAAACTACGATTAAAAAATCACCCTTTAAAAAGTTTATTTTATCGCAAAAACATACATGAAGGGTGCCCATCAGATTAAGAAATCATAGATATGTGAAATTGACTTTTTTTAATTCTAAATAAATATTTCATTTTCGAATTCTAAATTAAATAACTATGATTTTCTGCAACGCTTGAAAGAATCTAAATATGAGCAAAAGCTCCAAAATTCATATGTAACAAATGAAATATAGATAAGGGTGGGAATATTGGTTCAGGTAGCTTAGATTATGGTCCAGACTATCATTTTTCCAACACAATATCTGCTGAAATATATACTTCGTCTTTTTCAAAAATAATGTCCGCAATTACATCACTCATTAAGAAGCGAGTGCGATCTACCGTGGAGTGATGATTACTACACATGGGTATCATTCGCATGATCGCAGTTTCAACCTCACATACAGTTCAAGCGGCGGCCACTTCGATTTGTCTAGCGAACACTTCAAGTAGACAACTATTTACATCGAATATGAGAAGCCCTCTTATGTCTCATTCATACGATGTAATGGACTTTTTTGTTTGTTTTTCGTTTATTAAGAAGTGTGTGATCTGGAATAACTTTTCGCTGTATTCATCGATTTACATCGTATAATGATTTTAATTAACAAATAAAAGATATCTGAAATTGAAAGACCGTCTGACGTTGTGCTTGAGTGGGTTAAGCGACATCGCTGATGAGTAATCTAACCAAATACGAAAGAAGTCCGGTGGAGGGGCATTGTTCGGTTTCCCGCGGAGAAACTGTTTTTTCAAAAATCTTCTAATAACTAAAAATTAAAATATTTGATTGAGAAATCTCGATTGGAATTGAGATACATTTCTTTCCTATTCATTGTGAGAAACAATAATAATTGTTGAAAAATCATAAAAGGTTTAAAAAAATTGCAAAATTTTTAATGTTTCCGACTTATGCTTGGGTAACTAGATATACAGAAAGTTTCCACTTCTCGCACAAGTATTAAGCCAACATATCCTTGTGTCTCTGGAGAAAGTAGCATTTTTATACTGTCGCCTAAAGAAACGACAACACGGCACTATATTAACCTAGAATAATGTGTTTTAACTCTCCCCGTGTCTCATTCAAGGAACGCAGTTCCTTTTGACCTAATTTGCTTCATGACTTCATAAGATGGTGAAGCCGTGCCCTTTCATCGATTTATTGACTGGCTGAGTTGAAGACCCGTTTATTATCATAAATCCCAACAAGAATTTGTAAAACCTATCGCAACCTAATACGGGGTAATCCATTTTCTGGTTTCAAAAGCAAAGTTAACTAAAACACACATAAAGCCATGATTTCGATAAAATTTTTACTTCATTATAATGCTTAGCGTTAAGCGCGAAATACAAAACATTTAAATGACATCCACTGGATTTGTTGCAACAGAGGATCCTTTGCGCGTTGTTTTCGAGCACTTTTTCACACATTTCGGGCGATATCTCTGTGATAACTTGCCAAATGTTGGTTTTCAACTACTCTAAGACTTGGGGATGATCCGCGTGAACACAGTCTTTGACGTAGCCCCACAAAAACAATCGAAGGGCATCATATCGCATGAAAATGCGGTTTCTAGAAACTTCTCATGCAATATAGCCAAAATAGGTCGTGTAGTACTGCTCGTGGCACCGTCTCATTGAAACTACATACCGTTCCGTTCATAATTTTCAATTGATTTTTTTTCTTTTTTGCGTGAGTTGGACTCTGTACGGACGGAGGTGCAAACCTAAATGCAAAATACGCCATAATTAGCCATAAGCCATAGGCCCAATTGCTGTGGAATTGACAAATTCGGATTATCCGCCTCACTTTCACTAACAGAAGCGATATTTTCCGCAGTGCGTACATTGCTATGATTCACAGGACTGACCACATTTTTACCGTTATCAGTCTCTTCAAAGTTCTTTACAATCTTGTCAATTTATTGCAAAGTAAGTCGATTTAGACGACCATAATCACCCGGTAATGCTCGAAAAGTGCCCACTATTGTAGTAAGTTGTAACTATTTTTATTCGTTCTTCGGTTGTTAAATGATTCATATTCGTAAATAGTAAACCTTTTACTACATAAATAACATGACAGATGACGGGTATTTAACAGGTGACGGTCTTGCCATACCGGCGGTTTTGAAACCACTAAATGGATAAACCTATATTATTGTTCTTTATATAAGGTGCATGTGCGGTATTTTAACATTTAACAAAATTGTATTAAATGTACTGAAAACTGGAATTGAATGAATAAAGCTGATTTTTTTTTAATACCGAATAATTGCTTTATTTGAGGCTTGTTTTGCATACTTTCCCGATATTTCATACTATATTTCTATAGCCGCGACCATATTTGAGTCAATCGAATATACGATGGGTTATTTATTTTTCGTATTTATTAGCTTAACTCATATCCTGTTAGAAATATTTGACAAATATCCAGAATTGTGGATTTCAATATAGAATGTTTTAAATTGTGAATAACATTAACATTTCTCAATTATTAATATAAGCAGTACACATGTAGTTCCCCCCCTTTCAAACCTATGGTTTAATTTTAGCGATCTAAAATGTATGAAATTTCGTTAATACGAGACAGCTTAGCGTAGTCGTGTTATGACCGACAAGTAGCTGCGTTGCCCTAAGAAATTTTGGAAAATTCCCTTACCTCATTTGAATGTTCAACCCATTACAAAGCAAATATAAACATGGACTACCACGCCAGAGTGGATTATTTCAAAAGTCAAGAAACGAAAGAAAACAATACTGCCGTGTAAACAAAAAACACGACATTATATAATGTACGAAAACTTGTATTTTTTATATGTGTGTCAACAATAACAACATCAATGCCAAAATAACAACAGCTACAACCAAGCAGTGGTTACGAGACACAACAGCAAGAAAAAAAGTAACAATGGTTGACATGAATATTGTAAGCGGCCACGTATTTCTTTCTTCTTTTTGTTACAAAATCTACATTTATCTACCGGAACCTCCTCACGTCGCTCTGTTGTGTTCCCGTTCACTGTGCAAATGTTTACTGTTGAATTTGTACTAAATACAAATACCCATATCGGGCAGCTGTACTTGAGGTATGTGTGTGTGTGTGTGTGTGTATAAAGAAACAAAGGAAAATACAGTGTATCTTTACCATTCATATGAGACTTTCAAAAGATTTTGGTGTTGGTTGAGGAAACACTGCGCATAGTATTGAATGCATTTTAAACCTGTCAATAGGAAGCTGAAAGCAGTCGTTATTAACTGTAAATTTATCATGCACATGAGTAAGAATTTCTGTTTTTAGAGGTGACAACAAATATCACAAAAAAGAAACCAAAAAAATTATTGAATATCAGCCATACGGATGCATCATCGTTAATCGGTGATGCTGGCCACGTATGGACCATGAGCTTTACATCGAACTCGGCGTGATCAATCTCATCAAAAAACAGCGATTGCTTTGATTGGGTCATATTGTTAGGTTAGATGCAAAGCATATGTGCGGAAATTCGCCGACAACGAATTAAACGGGCAGCGCAAAAGAGAGCCATAAAAACCCCAATGAAGAAGCAGGTTTTTTTAATAGTGGCAAAAACTGATGTGACGGATTGGAATGCAGCACAGAAGCGCGAAGAATTTGTGATTATTTCTATTTGCGGCATCCAATAGATATACTCGTATACGTCTATTCTAGCCACTATTTAAGTAAGTGAGAAAGTTTTTTCGATATAAACTATTTATTGCTCTTATCTCAAAGTTTCTCCAACTTTTGATTGATTTCCTCAGGGTTCTTTTATCTATTTCATTTCATTTCTTGTAAATTAGATTTAGATTATCATTTCCTTTAAATTAAGTTTGCATTTATGTGTAATCAGTACCACCTTTTTCATTCTCTTAGTTATAGATAACTTGATAACTAGTTACTAGATTACCACCTTAGTCGTTAGCTCACGGGCACCAACAATCTTTGCTGTCTTGCTTTTCTGTTTTTTGTTTTTTGCTTTCCCAAGCATACTTTTCGAAAAAGGTATCACATAATAATACTAAAAACAAGCGTAATAGACGCCGTTTTTAATGCATTTCTGCTATCATTTATTTTATAGTATTAATACATTACATACATTAATACATACATACATTTCTAATGCTTCCTTTAATAAGTTTTCGTTAAAAACAACTTATTTAATTATGACTCAGTCTTAATAATAATTTAAACAAAAAAAAAAACAGCAAATTAACTCATATTTTATACAATTACTTTGCCAAAAGGAATTGCGTCATCCTATGTGCATTCTCAGACAAGCTAAATTTCAAAACGGCATTATTTAAGTGTTGTACTCTCCATCTTTTTTTTATTTTTTTTTTTTTTTGTTTTTTTTTTGTTTTGATACATATTTTATTTCCAGTTTGAAAAACAAAAAAATATTGGTGAAAAGTGGCAACGTCATAAAGCATTTGTTTTAAGTCTGTAGTCGCCACGATGTTTAGCATTTTTATTTGAGCCATCAAAAGTAAATGATCTCAATGAATTTCTAAACATGGAATTGGAAATTGGTCACCGTTTTATAGTTCAACATTTTCATTCGAAAGGTCTCATCCCAACCAATATTAAAGCCGAGCAAGATTCTACTCTGGGAGAGTCTGCTCCTACGTTTACGACAGTCACATATTAGATAGCAGAGTTTAAACGAGACCGCACAAGCTGCCAAAATGAACACCGTTGTAGGTGTCCACGCCAGACACTGTTAAGCAAATCCACAAAATGGTATTGGATGATCGTCAGCAGAAGATGCGTGAGTTAGCTAAAATGATTAGTATTTCAAAAAATTGTATTTGTCGGTTTGGTTTGGTGCTTTCAAAGATCAAAAACAGCGTCGTGAAGATGTTTCATTAGAGTGTTTGGCAAGGTTTCATCGCAAAAAAATTCAAATTTTTTCCAAATTATGGAAAAAAGCGTTGTTTTATTAAGAAAAAGCACCAGTTCACACATCCACTATTGATTTGAGGTGGAGTCTGTGAAGAGGTGGATAATATTTTAAGGAGTTTGACAGTTCTTACTATAAACAGGGCATAAAAACTGTTGAATATCGCTGGAAAAGGTATATCGAGCTAAAAGGAGATTATGTTGAAAAAATAAAAACAAATTTTCCCAACTTTGTTGTGTCTTCTTTGTTAGATCGGCTAGGTTTGGGACCGTCCTCGTAATTTAAAATGCATTAAATAAAATGCCATTAGTTCTCACAATGCTATCCCCTTGATGTACAAAAAACTGACAAGAATTGCATTTAGACAAGTCCAGCCTTAGCTTTTCCCTATTGCCAATTCCCACAATTGTCATCCCTCCATGAAATATCATCATGTTGTGTAATATCAATAAGCTCAAATATCCAATCTCAGTGTCTGTTTGTCTGCAAGTTCACTCATCTATCCGATTGAAATTGATTTTAAACAAATTTCAAGACATTCGATGCCATTTGTCAATAACTGGCTCAATAGCAAGTGCACGAAACGGAATAAACAGAACTTAAAAATAGAAGAACTGATGGAGTTCGAATAGCATTAGCTTATAATACTTCCTCTGGCACAAACAGAAAATATTAGAAATCCTCCTGGAATGTCGTGCACTAAAGTTTTTTGTTTCCTTTATTATTGAACATTTATTGTGAAATATGCACACAAATATTTAATGGCATCTGTCGTTTGCCAACATTTATAAAAGTTAACATGGAAGTATCGAAAGTTTATAGTTGAGTTCTCATGAAACAGTTCATAACAATTTAAAGTGCTGACAATTTTGTAGTTGTTTGTTGTCATTTTTATGGGAAAGAAAACGGAAATGGGATTTTTTATTTCTACATTTATGTTTTTGAGTTGTATTCAAGTGGTAATGAAATCACGAACGCTGTGACGTATGATGAATGGATGGCTTACTGTTGTTATAAATCATTCGTTGTGGTGACTAACGAGAGCGATTTGGGGGATGGATTAAACACAGAGTTGGGACAAATGTCTGCTTGTACTGTGACTAAAACTAAAGTATAAAATATAAGGTTGGGAACTAAAGCTGATCAAGACTATTTACAAATGCTTTCCTTGAACTCAAACTTCTATAAAAATCCTTCCACTTTATTTTCGAGCGATTAAATAAATGAAAAGTATAGCTAAAACTATTTAAACTGAAGTTCGGAATCGCCTTCAGGTAATAATATAAATGAATGTAAGCTCATTAAGTGTGAGTGACGCAGCAGGATTTTGTTTTAATTTGGTTTTCATAAACAGTACAATAATCGTGCTGAGGTTTTAGGTAAAAAGCATGAGTTTGCATTAAAATGGTCTTTATCGGCAAAATATATCTTCAAAAATATTTATATTAATCGGTATAGAAATTTCAGTCGGGTGAACTGACCACATTAACATTGATTTGCTTTGGTGCAAAAATTGTGTGGGTCCAAGTAGCAGTATGTTGATTCGCTACGTTCATAATAAAGTATTTATCTCAATTAACGCATAATAAAAAAAATGAAATTACATGATAGCAAAATGTGAGTCACTTAAATGGTAGAGAGACCATTGAATAATCAACAACAGATCGACTAATCTGTACAGCAAATACCCAACGGACGTAGCAATGCAGTCCATTTGCAGTCTCATAACATCAAATTTGTGTTTAATTTCACCGACTTTAGTGCAATTAAATGACAAATATTGGTCTGGGAACGTCCAAAACTAGCCGATCTAACAAATAAGACACAAAAAGGTTGGGAAAATTCTTTTCATTTTTCAGAAAAATCTCCTTTTAACTCGAAACACTTTTTCCAGCGATATTCAATAACTTCTATACCCTGTTTATAGTAAGAACTGTTAAACTCCATAAAATGGCCAACAACCGCAGACTCCATCTCTTCACTGTTGGCAAATCATTTACCACCAAGCCATTTTTGAATCGTGTCTGGTGTAGACACCTTAAAGAGTTGACCACTCGCTGTTTGTTTTGGCACCTCGTATAGCTTCGTTTATACTCCGCTACCCAATATTTTACCATTGTAAATGGAGGAGCTGACCCTACCAGAGTAGAATCTAGCTCGGCTTTAATATTGGTTGGGCTGAGACCTTTCGAATAAAAATATTGAATTACAAAACGGTGACTAATTTTTCCATGCTTACAAATTCACTGAGATCATTTACTTCTGATGGCTCAAATGAAAATGCTAAACAACGTGGCGCCCTGAAATTTAAAACATATGTTTCATAAGAATGCCAATATTTGTTTCAAACTACTGGCTACATCTATACGTCGGGTGGGCAAGTTTTGGAACCGCAATTAAGCAATTTGTATGGCAGGTACCAGCGAATGTGAATGATTGTTAAATTTTACATTACAGGCACAAAATTTCTCTTACCTACTAGAGATAATGGAGTGGATAATTTCGAAAAATGGAACAATTTTAAAAGGCAGGTTCCAGCTTGTAACATTTCAATACGGTCTACTTAGAACTTAACAAGACATTTATTAAATAATTTGTATAAAAATCGCAGCTAACAATAACTGCATTTCAAAGATCGAAAAACGTTCTTATGAGACGTGCGTAAAGTGTCAATGAAGCTTTAAATTTGAGCGCCTTTTTGGGTTAACTGATTGTCGATAAATATGAGCACATCTCTCTATATCACTGCAGTAAATTAATCTCTTGTCAATAGAAACGTTAGTGGTGCGGAGCATTCCTAAGTTATATCTCCTATAATATTACCTCTCTTGTTTTAAAGTTTCAACTTCGCCAAAATTAGACATATTTCAAGAAAATGCACAATGGCTGGGAAACCAGTGACAAGAGAATATTTTTGGATATAATCCTAACCCTTTCCTTGTTTCTCTTTGTGTACGTCCGTTGAAGGACATAATTTTTTCTTAAAACTTATCCAACTGTGCGGAATTTGCCGTGTGGAAGTGAACGGCAGTGATTCTTAAGACTCGACATTTATAATTATTCTTGTCTTGTGTGTTTAGAGCTTAAATTTGTTAATCTTCTTGATGATATGGACTTCTGATACCTGTCAAATTGTAATAACCTTTGACTAATAACTACTGCATTTATAATATGCGGTTATCTAGCGAAATATCTGTATCTGCCAAGTTTTTCAAAATTCCATATACAACAGCGATAAATATAACGTCCAACAAAAAAAAAAAAACAAGTTTCCTTGCATCTCGTAAATGAGACATGAGAGAGCTTCTCACATTCAGTGAGCTTACACACATTTTGTCTTTAGTCTCATTCAAAGGGACCTAGAATTTAGCGGCGATTCCGAGCGTCACAGTTTAAGAAAATTTGCAATACTAACACCAAAAGTTAAATAGCGTTGAAACATATTTACTTTAAAGATTTTGTTGCCGTATTAGAGCTACGACCTGTCAAAAAAGTGATGGGTACCGGTCTATAAAACACAAAATATGTTTTATTCATTCAAATATATTCCATCATCTTTAAAGTAGGCCCCTTCCGGAATGTTGCACTGAATTGACAATGAATAATCAAATCATCAAAATATTTTTTTACCACATTTTCACAAAAGTCTTCAGTTCTCGGCCCGAGTTGTCTTTTAAATCATTTGAAAAAAATTGAGTTTTGGAAAAAAATGAACCGGATCTATATCTGTTACGACGGTTGTTCGATGATATTTGATGAGGTTTTGGTTAAAAATTCGTTCATAATTATAGCATTGTGAGACGATCCGTTGTCGTGATGCATAATTCATTGTTTTTTCAGCAGATCTGGTCGTTTTCAATGAACATGCTTAAAGTCGAATTTGCCGCATAATGCCCAAATAATATTCTACATAGCGCAGCGACTATCAACGAAAACAGTAAACATCACCAAATTTCAGTTCAGCTGTAATTTGCATGTTGAACTCCTAAATTCATGTCTCATTATCAGTAATAGTGCATTTTATAAGTGAATATTCGCAACTGATCCATTACAGCATGTTTTCAGCTCTCTTTATGTGATTGAGTTGTTGAAGGTAATTCAGGTCTTTTAGAACTAGTCGAGCGGCAAAGCGTTTTGTGTTCAAACAGTCGTGTAATTGATTCATGAGTGGATTCAGCGGTCATCTCTTTCAAACGTGAGTGATGATAAATTGAAGAGAATGGCCGGTTCGCTATAACCCGTGTAAGCTTTGTAAAGGTCAATTGCAATACAAAATTTTGCACAAATTCTTTGTTCGACATTTTCATCCATTGTATGAGAGGAGCTGACACAGGTCTAAGAGAGAGATCGTCCTCAAAGCTGGCGTCAGTACAATTTACAGCTGCGCCATCTAAGTGGCATACAAAAATTTGATAAGGAGGCTTTTGAAATTATCAAATCCCGGTAATTTGTGGTAGCTGGCATACATGTAATTGACTACAATGGAAAATAATTTTTAACAGAACTGCCTTAGATGTGAATATGCTTATCCATTTTTCGGTTTCACAAATTAAATAAATGGAATTTGATGAAACTTTTATCTCATTGCCATTATGTACAAAACACAATGTCATTTAAATGACCGCCTCTGGGTTGATTGCAGCAGTGGATTCTTTTGAGGTAGCTTTCAACCACTTTTTCGCACCTTTTTGGGCGGTACCTCAGCGATAACTTGACGAATGTTGGTATTCAAATGCTCTAACATTTGGGGATTATCCGCGTAAACGTAGTCTTTGACGTAGCCCCACAAAAAAGACTTACGGCATCAAATCGCATGACGTTGGCGGCCAGTTAATGTCGCCAAAACGTAAAATCGAGCTTTCTGGAAACTTCTCATGCAATAGAGCCAATACAACTCTAGGCACCATCTTATTGAAACCATATTTGGTCCAGTTCATATCAATTCAATTCAATTGCAGGTCACAAAAAACCGGTTATCATAGGTCATACTGCTCTGGATTGACAGTAGCGGTTCCTCCAGTATCATTGTCGACAAAATACGGTCCAATGACACCTCCAGACTATAATGCGCACCAGACAGTCACTTTTTCCCGAACGCAACGGCTCTTCCATAATAACTTCTGGGTTCTCCGAGCCCTTTACTTGACGATTTTTCTTATTGATATAATCACCGAGTGGGAAATGAGTTTCATCGCTGAAGAAATTTTGTTCAACAAATCGTCATTGAAAGTCTGTTGCTGCAGTACCCAATCAGTATATCTACGGCGTTGCGAATGGTTTTAATTGTTGCGTGAGTTGGGCTCTATATGAACGGAAGTGCAAATCCAAATGCAAAATCCGGCATACTGCGCCGTACTTTCGCTGACGGAAACGATACTTTCGGCAGTGCCTACACTGCGAAGATGCACAGGCCTGGCCACATCTGTAAAGCTCCCAATCTCTCTCAAAATAGGTCGATTGTGATGACCATAATTAGCCCTTAATGCCGAAAGGTGCCCATGTTTGAATCACCACATTCGTAGTAACTTTTAACTATTTTTATGTGTTTTTTGGTTGTTAAACGATCCATGTTCGTAAATGGCGAACCTTTCCCTAAATAAATAATACTTCAGATGACAGGTATTTGGCAGCTGACAGCTTTACTAGACCGGCGGTTTTGAAACCACTAAATGGATATCCTTGTCCATGTTATTGATTACAATGGAAAATATTTTTTAACAGAACTGCCCAGATGTGGATATGCTTATCCAAAATTACTTGATACAAATTTTTATTTAAAATTCAGAGTATTTTGATGTATTATACATATATATGGAAAGGTCGCAGATATCACTGGTGAGGGAAATTAATCCCGTGAAATAATAATTGCAGGCACAAACATTTTTATATACTCAGTATAACAAATTTGGTAGCCTGTTTTGACCCCCGTGTTACAATATGATGAGCGCAAACTAAACTTTGTGAAAGCCTGACATCTTTTCTACTTGTCTGGCAAGTTTCGTCTTCAAACATTAATTAAATTTGCAATATTTGCTTCAACGCTGAGGTCTGGTTTCTCTTCGTCCTCATCTTGTTGATTTGTGTTTTATTTAAGGCTTATTGGAATGGTGTCTATATAAAATTTTACTTTGAGAGGAAACTGGGCAACTAATGCATGTCCGTCAAATCGCTTCATTTACTACTGTGCTATGAAATTCGAAAGTTGAACAATAAATATGTGATATATAAAGTATACAGGTTTAGTAATGTTTAATGCTTATCGTTATATTCCAGCTATTGCTGACAATCATTTCTTTGCTCTGTTATCCATAAATGTTTTTCAACTAACTGTTTTTCACCTACTTACTCATAAATGATATTTGTCCTTAAGCAATAAGACAACTAATAATCATGTGATGAAATAAATACCAACATTTTAGCGAGAACTATTAGTGGACAAGAGCAACATTGAGGAACCCCTATATCCTTGTATGATAATAATAATACCGAAAGGTCACCCTTACAAATACTCAAAATTGGTCACTGACATTAAATCCATAAATTTGTTGCTTCTGCTTTCGATACATTTAGGAAACACCGCTCCGTTGTTAGTCACAAAAGCTATTGCATATCATCATTAGCAGGAAATGAAAACACACAGAACAATAATAATATGGCAAATAAATCTAAACCATTCATAATAATCACATATGTCGTCACACTAATCCGCTTATAATAGAAATTCAGTGCAAAATCATCATTTCTCAACGTTGCCATCATTTCCAGGCCATAATCATGAACGATGATGATGGAGATAACAATTCTTCATTCCTTCTTGCTTGGCGGCGTATGATAAACAGTTTGTATGCCAATTCTTCTTTTTTCTCATTTGTGTTTCCACTACACGACAGCTGGACTATTTATTATTGTCGTATTCCTTACAGCATTGCTATTGATTGACAGTGCTAAGCCCGGAGTGCTATGACACATCATATCTAATGCCAATTGACTAAGAGAACGCACACTTTGTTATCCTTCTTCTGGCAATCTTTGCACTCCCTCGCAGTTTTGCGATGATATTGTGGTCTTTTAATAGTAACTTTTTGTTTTCTGTCATTTCTGTTTGTTGAACTGGCCAGGCAAGAACGAATGATAATGCCAAAAATGATGATAGCTTGAAATTATTATTACTTCAAGAAAGAATTAAATGTGTGTGCTGGACCGAATAGTGTAAACCCTGCAGCTATACAGTATTATGGACAATAACAAACTAAAATGTCATCGACAATACTGATTAGGCACAAATCATTTGTGAAAGATCGATTTTTCACTGTCAACCACAGTTCATACCAAATGCTAAATTTTTAAACGGTCTAAATGCAACTGAGCAAAAGAAACTACGTGCAAAACATATAAAGAAACATCAGTAAACACAAAAAAGTTTCAGTAATAACAAAGTAAGTAAGATGTAAGTGAGTTCAAATATTAGATGAAGATTTAATCTTCTTTTTTTCTACATATAAATACTGGCAACCACTTTGTGATGTCATAAAGAATGTCGCCGGAATACTCAAATGACTGTATTTGGCTTGCCTATACCATCACATTGTAACCAACGATATTTTTTATAAACTCCAGCATGAAATTGAAAATACATCACTCAGTGACTCTCCATTGCTCGCAATGGTTTGTCTCATAACGCACAACAGCCTGTCGCCCAGAAAAGGCCGTATTTGATGTAGAACAACCCAATATGATTTCTGCCAGTCTGTTCTACTAAAAACTTCTTCTTCTTAATATCATCAAAAGAGTACCAAACTCAGCCATGGATTCATAAAACTTTTCCCCGTCCCACACTGTCGAACACAGATTCATAATTGACGAAGAGATGGTGTACGAGAATATCGGTGATGGACATTAATTATGCAGTGAACATATCCGGTTATTTATTGAAAGACACATTGGTAAGGTAAACTCAGATCGGATAAAGAGGTTTGAGTCTTTAATATAACACTACGTTGGCAATGATATTAATGACATCTTTGGACATATAAAGCTCAGTTATATGCTGATGATTTGCAATTCCCGGCTTATGAGAATAAGGATTTTTTGATAACTTCCAAAATTGAGTAAATAATGAGTTGGAAAATATAAATTGCTGCTGTGAAAATACATTTATTCACATAAACCGGTCCAAATCAAAATCATTAAGTTTTAACTTAATCCCTAGCAGGTCAGTTTCGTTTATATTAGATGGTTTAATTATTGATAATGTTAGCCAGTTCACGCAGGCAGCATCTAAAATTACATTCTAGCTATGCAGGTTATATGGCATGAATGTGTCTCTGCCGCTAAAAATTAATTAAAAACATACCGCAAAGGCAATGTTGATGCCTCACTTTCCTTATGGGTTAGAAGTTTATTGTGGAACGAGTAGAGGTAGACTAGAGCGATTAAAAATATGATTTAACCGTATGATTCGTTTTGGGTATAAATTAAAACATTATGATCTTGTTACACCATATACCATTGAGTTTTTGGGAAGTACATTTGAAAACTTTTTCGACCTTAGAATTATTTTGTTTTTTTACAAAACTATGAAATTTGGCACTTCTCAACACATCTTTTCCAAATTTATATTTGCAAGATTTTTAAGAACCAATATTTTACAATTTATTACGTGGGCATGAACGCCAATCATGTAGCGATCTTTTCGATTTCGTACTATACGATTATGAAATTCAATAATTCCGTATAAAGACAGAAGATTCTCTTTATCATGCTATAAATTTAAGGAGTTCTTAATATCTTGTTTGTAGAATTATTACACTTCCCTATAAATTGTTGATACTACACATTTTATATCCTATCTCTCTCCATATTCATTACTAATACCGTCATTGCTATTATTATAATAATCATTATGAAATTTTTTTAAGAAATGAATTGTAAAATTTCAAGCTTGTGTGGCAAAATGTTGGCCTGCGTAATCAATTTGACTGTATGCAGCTTTGGATTACGATATGAAAATAAAATAATAATAAATTATAGTAATATCATGCCATTGAGTAAAAGTCTAATGCCGTGATAGTATATAAACTTATGCTATTGTGTCCAAAAGTTAAGATTTCTGTTTTGATTAATCTCAAAAAATATTTAATGATCCGCTTAAATCCATCACACAAGAACACAAGAAATTTATACTAATATGTTTTCCAAATCTCAAAGCATATCAAATAGTTATCTTCTAACATAGACTACAGTGTGATACGATATTCAATTGCCCCAAAAAAGTGCCCCTGGGGTGGTATGTTAAGTTTCCGAAACAGACAGAAATGTCACGCTTCTAAATCAGGTGTTTATAATTATTGTACGATAAAGCGATATTAATTGAATTCAATGCACTTTGGTCCCAAAAATGGCCAACGTCCTTTTGAAATGGCCAACGCCATCAAAAAGTCTCTTAGTTGAAATCAAGAGACTTAGTAATCGCGCTTTCTAAGCTCTGGTTACAGAATTTGAAAGCCGTGAATTTCACCAGTAGAGATTGATGGGCCACCCTTTATATTTAGCCCGTTCTCGGCATTCCTTTACATATCACTTGTAAACGTTTCTTTCCAATAAAGTTTATTCACCTAAGGCCTTCATGCAACATTCTAAGCATTTGCACAAATGAAATTCTATTTTCTCAATTCTCAATAAAATCAGACTTTGCGAAATTCGCGAAATTTTTAGCACTGCACAAAACCAGCTGCAGATCACACACTGATGACATTTATAGTTTGAATTTCTGCCTGTATCTGTGTCTGTCAACTGTGATACCAATTCAGAAAAGACAATTAAAAAAATATATATTCATAAGATTCGACGGCCACCACCGTACGAGTACAATGGTTAGTACAGTCGGTATATTTCGGATGACTCCGAGTTCAACCCCTCATACAGCCACATATCACTATTTTAGCGGCAGTCACCTCGATATGTCTTCGACACTTCGATTAGACGAGTGATCGACTAGTCTGGTAAATACTTCTCAAACTGTGATGCTCGGAATCGTCGTTAAACTTCCTATATGTGAAGGTCAGATCCTCAGCATAACTTTTACGTTTACCTTTGGATAGAATCTTCCGATTTCACATCTGTCCGTTCTTTTGATCTTTCCATAGTATTTCTTCGGTTCGAAAAGAAGATGTGTCTCCTTTTTTCCCCCTCTGGCTTTTCCACACAACACGCATTGCAATTACTAGAATCATTACCGCGTTTGCTACATTAATTTTCTCAGATGCAATATGTGTTATCTGTTGTACCAGGCGTTATCTGGGCACTCTGCTCAATTTCGTGACTACTTACGCTTCAACAGGTCAGTGATCTGAATCGATGTCAAATGCATAGAATATACTTGCTTCCATCCACCGCCATGTGATCAATAAAGCTTCTCATGTTTTGGTTAGATGAGATTCAAATTCAAATTCATCTATTATTGATGACATTACTAAATGGACTGAGTTTTCCGGTTTCCCTTGCTATTTTTGCTTTCAAATCTCCCAGAACATTTAAGAAGTTATGACAAGAGCAGGAGCCGCATATTACTACTAACCACGTGGAAAATGTATATTTGATCACCTTTGTCTTCCTTAGAGGCATTTGTATGAACTAGTACATACTAGTTTGCTTTAGTGTTGTGCCATCATCCGAGTTCGTGCATTCGAAGCTATAGAATATGCTGCGATATAGACACAGATGCAAACCACTCGATTGCTTAGTAATTGGCAAAGAGAGGATTACCGTGGCATCTAAAAACGTCTTCGTGTAGTTTTTATTGATAGAAACTGGTAACCAGTGGTAACCACTTGCATTCTTTGGACGCAAGAAAGCACTGGAAAAGCACAAAGAGAGAATTTAGCAAGAAACTGGCATGAGACTAGTTGGTACAGGTATCTTTTCAATGCTAAATAAAAATGAAGGACTTGCTGGATATTTTTGATTTATTGAGATTGAAAGAAAGCAAATGAAATATCTTTAGCATGTTTTCATTAGACATTATCATGTCGTTGTGCTAGGCGGAGTTTTAAGGAGGTGTGTTTGAAATCTCCGGTCAACACACAATATGGCCTGAAAAGTTATATTTTTTATAACCAAAAATCGACTTCGGAATAACTAAAAAATTCGGAACATCTCTCGACTAATTTTTTATTAAAAAAAAATTGCAGAAATGAAGCCTTAAAGCTTGTGTCAATCAAAACTTCATATTTTTTTTAACCAAGAGCGCTCCTGATAACCGTCAACTCGGCCGATGAAAATCACCCCCAACAGATCCGAGATTTAGTACTTAGAAATCATCGATGTTGGAATTTCAAACCGATCAGTCAACTTCATTCTAAAAGATATTTTGACTGCCTGATTTACAAATCTCAGTTGATACAGAAAACATTACATTTGTTTCAAATAAGACCGTCACGTTGAAATCTCTGAATAGATATTTTCTAAATATCAGCAATTTTTTCGTCATTCCCCTGTCAGTCAGTCCACTTCATTGAATCTTCTCTATGACAGAGCCTAACATCACTTATATACATATATAATAACATAACATATATATGTAATAACATCACTTATATAATATTTGTTAAAAATATTCGATTGTGGGAGTTTTTTGTAAAGAGCCGGGACATTCTAATAGCATATCTTTAAATCTTCGTCTTTACGGCGTTTACGGTGCTTTTTTTTTATAATTGTGTTTTTATAATTGTTTTCATAGAATTATGTTTGTCAGAGTCGCCAAGCCAGCAAAAAACATAAAGTTTCAGTATCCTATATTATACCTATATATCTACTTAAGACATATGGGTGATGGTGCGCCATTTAGTCTATTCAACTAGATACCTAGTATTTTTTTCTCACCTTAACTATATAATGGAATAGATATCCGACGGCGTGATCAGAAGACACTTAATGTATGATCGGAAATTCTATAAAGGACCCGCTTTTTGTTATTTCCCGATAAGTAATAGGCAATTAGAAACTGCAACTCCTATTCTTATTCTCAATTTTATCTTATCACTTTCGGTAAAGCTATGGATTAATGGATATTTATTTTGTATTTTAAGCATGCTAAAAAATGTGTTTCCTCCAGGATAATGCTCTGCCATTATACACTAACGTGTGCATGCTCAACTATAATAATGATCTACGAGTATACTGCTCAATGACATAAAAGTAAATGTACTTACATACGTTACAACATTAAATAAATATGCCACCTCGTCATAAACATTGCACAAAAACATTAATAAACACATTAGCGCAAAACAATCTTAAGAATATTATAAAGCTATTAGCAAATTCAATGTACCAATCTTATTCCATTACGTTTGCCATTGAAAGACACAAAAATATATGAAATATTATGATCAACATCAGTTGCACCCTCCCCACACATTTTCTTAATGTCTCCCTTCATAACCCAAATTCTTGGGGTACTTCAAACTTTTACAACTTTGGAATATATTTGAATTCTATTAGTACTTTTACTTAAAAATATTCTTTTTATTTTGCGAACATAACCAGCATTAGTGTGCTGGTATGATTATGACTTTTGTTGAACTTTTATTACTTGACTTTCAATTGTATAGCATATATTTGTCCTTGGATTGCTCTATACACAGTATTGATTCAAACGTTATGTATGTGACGTGTAAGAAAAAGTTTTGTACTTTAGATTTGTTGAAGAGTTTTACAATATTTTATATGAAATTAAAGCACCATAATTGAATTTAAACAAAAGACGGTGTTATGTAGAATAGTGTTTTTAAAAAACAACCAGTGAATACACAGAAGTTTGGAGATCCTTTAAAAAATTATTAAGTGCGCAACTAAGTGCCTGCTGTTTGCCAATAGATGGCGCCAACTATAAATGCTAGCGATTCTGCCATAATCCAAACGTCATGAGCTTAGCTTAGGTTCTTTTGACGTCATATTCCTTTAGTTGTGTGAATGAATATTAATGATTTTGTGCCAAATAATCTTTCAACAGAAGAAAACGGCGGCTGAAGCTCATCAATAGCTTCAAAATGTTTATGGAGACGCTGCTGTAAGTGAAACAACGTATCGAGATTTGCTCTGTCGCTTTAATGTTGACGACCGTTCGCGTGAAAGAAGACAAAAATCCTACAACGACACTAAATTGACGACATTGCTTGATGGGGATCAGTGTCAAAAGCAGGTAGAGCTTGCTTCAGTATTAGGAGTTACCCGCCTAGCCATTTCGAAGCGATTCCATGCATTGGGAATGATTCGAAAGCAAGGGGCTTAGGTTCCTTATGAGTTGAAGCCAAGGAATGCTGAATGTCGATTTTTCGCCTTTGAACCACTGCTTCAGGGACAAAAAAGGGAGTGGGTTTCCATCGTATTGTAACGGGTGATGAAAAATGGATTCATTTCAGCAATCTAGAAATCTTCATCATCGCCTCAGCCGAATATTAACGCTGCAAACGATATGCTGTGTATTTGGTAGGACCAGGTCGGTCTTATTTATTACGAGCTGTTGGAACGTAACGAAACCATCACCGGGGATTGGTATCGACTCCAGTTAATGCGATTGAGCCCAACTCTGCGCGAGAAAAACCCACAATCCGCGGAGAGGCACGAAATAGTGGTTCTTCAGCATAGCAACGCCCGTCCTTACGTGACCAAGGCTGTTAAAACGTACCTGGAACCACTGAAATGGAAGTCTTGCCCTATCTGCCATATTCTCCAGATATTGTGTCGTCCGATTATCACATGTTTAGTTCAATGACACACGGTCTGGCTGACCAACAGTTCCATTCATATGACGACATATAGGAATGGCTAGATTGGTGGATAGCTTTAAAAGATTAACAGTTTTACCGTGACTGAATTCAAGCTTTGCCAGAAACATGGGAAAAATTAGGTGCTAGCGATGGACAATACTTACAGTGAATCACTTGTAAACGTGTTTTCATAGTAAAGTTGAATTTTTATAAAAAAAAAAAAATCAGCGAGAACTTAGTAGCGCATCCATGCATACATATATACATAATGGACTATTACAGATATTTTGGCGACAGTTAGTATAGCCATTGCTTACAACTCGAACAGAAGTGTACAAAAAGTTCATGGCTAACTATGTTTTTGGTAATAAAACAGGTTCCACCCTAATGTTGTCCCTAAACAAGAACATAAATCATTACCCCATTCACCATGAAGATTTTCATTTATTTATTAATGGAACAGATGTGAGTGCAATTTTGTGCACTGGAGTGTTTCCCTTCACTTTACTTCACTTTTACCTGTGCAAACACCAGCACCAAGTATTTGCTTCAATGCTGTCTTCGATAAGGACAATTTTAAGAAAAAATTTAGTACAAGTAATGTCATTGCCAGAATATATCAAGCTATACTGGAATGCAACACTAAAGTAGAAAAATATGGAATAATTAGAAAATCCACCATGTCTCGGAAATGAAGCACCCAGTCACTAGTTCCAATAAAGATGATACAAAGCCAATAACCAAAATTAAATAACTTTCGCAAAAGCAACTATGTTTCGTGCCACAAAATTTCAAAACTTCATCACAAAAATTTTTAAAAAAAAAAAAAACGTTAAAATAAAAAGTCACTAATATAAAAAAATATTTCCTGGACTTGACACTGCATTTCAGAAACTTGAGATATTTTTTATTCTAAATCTGTTATTTCTATATTTTTTTAGATATTTGCTCATGGCCGGTATGAACCTCCGCTTAAGGTAAAAAATTGTGTTATTTTGGCAATAAATCTAAAGAACATGCTCTCTTACATTCCATAAATAAGGTGTGGGAAAACTCCTTATATTCAGTAAGCTTACACGCATTCTGTCTTTAGGCTCATTCAGCGTGACCTATAGCTTAACAATGATTCCGAACGTCCCAGTTTGGGAAGTATATATTTGATTTGATGATTCCTCCACTACTCAAAGTGTTCGTTGAGGTGATCACCGCTCAAAGTAGGGTAGGTAATTCTATTGGGGACTGAACCGACTATTATGCTTAACATAGTCGTTTGTGCTTGCTATTGCGCCTAACTGGCGGTGATACCTTTTTTGGCACTTCTTTGTTTGTCCTTTCCCCTGAGAGTCCGACTTTTGCAAAATTATTAAAAAATTCTTTATAATTCTCACTGTGTACAAGATCGCAGCACAACTATTTAAAAATCAATACAAAAAACGAATTTAATTGTATCCCGAGAATGAGCCATTACTTATTTTACACAATTTAGCGTCGATGCCGAACATCAGTTGTTGACAAACAATTACTATGCTTGTCAAATTAGACATATCTACTCCAAATAATTTTCACACCATTGAAGGGGAAATCATCGAAATTATCTGTGGGCTAACTTATAATTACTTATGATTTGAATGGTTTAAACAAAATGATAGTTATGATCAATTAGGTACAACATAAAAAAAACCTCTTGCATCCCAGAATGGCCGGTTCTGATTTATTTTAACGACTTGCGTAAAATATTAAAACCAAAAAATATATTTGTGACTAAACCGTACAATATCACCATAAAACATAAAATAGTTAAAAATAACTAAATATTAAATTATTATATCAATATAAAACCAGGAATATTCTTCAGAAAAAGAGAAATAACTGGCCAACGCAGTCCATTTGTTGTTGCACGAGCAAAAAATTTTCCGAGATAGACCATGAACCAAAACTTGCTTAGCGCCTCTTAAATTAAAGATACGCATAGTTTGGAATTAGCAGAGCTTTTGTAAATTCTTACTATGCGCCAAGTTATTAAGATTCAGTGAATATTAGAAAAGTTGGCTAAAGCTGAAATATTTAAAACTTAGATATGGAACATATTAATGTGCAGGCGTGCAATAAAATAAATAAGTACAAATTGATTTTCCATCTAGAAATATTCGATTACATTTCTACAGACATTTGCAGAAAATTTAACATTTAAGAGCCTAATCGTATCTGCGTTTGATTTCGGCAAATAGGTGGCTGCTTGTTTTAAGATAGAAAAAGTTTGCTTTATTATGATTCCATATTTATATGCTCAATATTTGGTCAATCTAATCAATCAATTTATTATTATCCTTTAGTTTGTTCAGTCATTGCAATTTTATGGCTAAGAAGTGGCGAACATAAATTATAGACTGAAGTTATATGACATTTTTATGATGCCACATATGACGTTAATGACGTTAAGCAATATTAAATGAGTGATACCGATATTTATCAATTCTGTCCAACAGTTGTGCTTAAGATTATTTAACATAATATATTTACGCATTTTATATCAACTGCGGCAATATTTCAACAACGATTACAAAATTAATTTAATGTTTTAACCCTTCTAAATAATTTCAGCTGAGAGTTTTCGCCCTGGTTTAGCCATCAGTATCGATTTAAATCTGTCGATACCCGTATTCGTTTATATATTCGGTTCCGTAGTATGGAAAATGTTTTTGAATTTACATTACAAAGTATTTTTTCCTTTCCATTAAAAAGAAACTAATAGGAATTGCGTAGATAACATAAATGGTATATTGATTGCAATGTTGTTATTATTACGATGTTTTATATGGCTAATCCTATCCGCCAGCACGTTCACCCAAGGATAATAATTTATTAAGACGACGTCCTAAAAATGGGTCTGTGTCCTGAATAATAATGTTAGTGGCAGCAGAGAAATGGTCTAATGTGGCAAAAATATGTAAGTATTTCATAATAGTGTTTATACAGCAGAAGTCACACACATTTTGCTGTCTATGCAGTAACCAACAGAAGGGGTACACAGTGGATTAATATTGTGGTCTAATCAAACAAACAGATCTCTGTAATGCCAACACATTTGAAAATCAGTACATACCCAGCAAAAAAAGTGAAAGCCCTTCAAAAAGAATTACATTTCCATCACTTCTAAGGAAGCAATCTATGCTTGTTTACTATTTCCGGCCAGGAACTTTTAAACTACTTTAAAAAAGTACTTCATTAACTTGAAAACATTAGTTCGATTCCCATTTGTAATTCCAAACAATTAAAGCAAAACGTATTAATACGAAATATTCCAAAATCTTTTTCTTAGGGGACACAGTAAGCTCTGAAGACATAATTTTTGATGGTCGGGTTAAAGAAGCTCTACTTAAAGTTTTTGGAAAAACATTTGTTTATTCTCCATTATGTGTTGACCATCATTGCCATTCCCTTACTAAAAACTGTAAATACTTAGTAATCAAATAAAACACACACATAGCCTATTGTCATAAAAATGTATGTCGTTAAGGTCCACCCTTAATATTATGGACTTTATTTCCTGATAGTGGGTATATAAGCTTCAATCCTACAGAATATTATGTGCTTTTCCAGTTCTGTATTGGCTTTTTGGGAATCTGCGGGCAAATTGGGGAAAAAACAACCCTTAAGGATGCAATTTTTGTATTGAGGAAATGCATTTTAATAGAACGTTTTTCTGAAGAAACATTCTCTGGAACAAAAAGCAATTATTCTGAATAATGAAAAATTGCAATCAAAGATTTTAATGTTCATCACATCTGCAACACTGATGAATACGTAGAAAAGACGCGTCATAAAATAGTGTTTCCCTCCTATGACAACTCCATGTAAATTTTCTTGGTGATTACGCAATTTTTACCACTTCCCTATCACAACATGTGATGAATCTTTGCTTTATGCATTTATGTTGCTAAGTAGTAATTCGCAAGACCAAGTTTACTAAACGAATGATGCATTCTAAATTTAATAAGTAATAAATTAATTAATTTACAAATTTGTATATACCTGAATGGGCTTGATTATCCGGGCCATTTTTGTCACCTTTGTCAAGCTTTTTTGACAGAAACTTAATTCATTTCGGTCAATGAATTAGTGGTTACAGCTGAAGAGTAAAATTTCCATAAATCGTTCGATTTTTATGCCAGGTACCAGAAGTGATGTTGCAATGCCGTTCGTTGCTCAGAACAAAGTATACTAAGTACAATTAGTAGAATTTCTTGATAGATGCAAAGCTAAGAATATATGGATTGAATTGGTAATTTTTATGGGAATTAACGGAAGAGACTTGGCTACTTGATCGAATTTTTTCAACTTTTATGAATAATTATAAACTATACAATGAACAAAAATCTAGGCTATTTGCAGTCTACAAGTTGGGAATTCATTTATTTATTTATCAATTTCAATCTATAGGGTTGAGCCCCTCTTACAACTATGTACTTAATTCTTACATTTATATATATTCTAATTCTAAAACAATATAGTCGAAAAGTAATTTTTTTAAAAACTGAGTATTTCATGAAAAAGTCTAAATCATTGCATGGATTGTTGCATAAAATGAGACTCCTCGTCACTATTTTAGTTAAGCCATAATTATATCTGCGGAAATGTTTGTAAAAAGAAACAAATTCCTTGTAGACACATTAAAGGATATTAGTTGCAGAAGCTCTGGAGAGTCAATTCTACTGTCAATAATATCGTTGATAAATATAATATTAGATTCCACTCTTTGCTGTATCAGAGTATTCAAATTGAGTAACTGACAACAGATCTTGTACTCGGTCATGTTAAACGGAACATATAAAATTTAGTAAGGCAAACTTTGTAAATCTTCAATTCCTTTTATTCTATTGCGATTACACAAATGCAAAATATAATACGCTTAATGTGAATGGGTCTTTAAAATCTTTAGCATTTCGTTTCAAAAAAAACCAGTTGAGAGTTTTCTTTGCTTACAATGTATTCTAAATGTGAAATAAATGAAAGTTGAAAGTTAATGTGAACTCCAAAGTCCTTCATTATCATTTCTCTGTAAAATATATTATTATAATATTTATTTATTTATTTTTATTTTTATTTATTTGTTCATCATACAGTAATATTAAGCCTTTAAGGCCAAAAAACACTTATATTACTTTGAATAAAATTCTGAATAGATATATAAGGAAAACAAACTGTACATCATGAATAAATATATGTTCATATACATATGTTCTAGTTATCTTTAGCGTTGGTCCCATCCGTAATTTCTTTATAAAGATACTAAAAAAAAAAGGATATGATATGGAGAAATGCAAGTCCTTATTAGCAGCAAGCACATAAAAAGCATAAGAAAAAGTTAAATTTGACTTTATGTCAAGGAGAAAAACCGCAGGATCCTTAATCGAAATGCTTTATATGTATAAGAGAATATGCGTAAATCATTGGGCAAATTATTCCAGCACCGAGCGATTCTGACAACAAATGACTTTTCATATACCGAACTGAATATTCCAGGAATAATAATCTGAGGGTTTTTCCTTGAACGCGAAAAATTGAAAAACCTACATATTGGGGCAGGCACACCACTACTAAACGTTTTGTAGAAAAAAAGCAAGTTCCGAAAGCGAATATAATCATTGAATGAAGTTCCTAATACCATCCTAACTTGTTCAGAAATATGTTCACGTCTACGAATTTTGTATATAAACCTGGTGATTGAGTTCATTACTTTTTTCAACTTTCCAAGATTTCTGGAAATCGTTCCAGATACCACCTCAATTCCGTACAACATGTGCGGAATAAGAATGGCCCAAGCCAGCTTAAATTTGACCCGAAGTGGCAAATAGATATCTGTCGAATATAGCTTTCGCAAAATACCGTATACTTTTGAATGGACAAAATCGATATGCGATTCAAAGTTTAACTTATTGTCTACAGTGATTCCTAAGCATTTGTAGCTATCAACAAATTCCACTCTAGATTGTCCCAAAAAAACATGCAAATCATCAGCATGTCCAACCATATGACTGACATTTGTAGCTATCAACAAATTCCACTCTAGATTGTCCCAAAAAAACATGCAAATCATCAGCATGTCCAACCATATGACCGAACAGCATTGCTTTAGTCTTTGAAGGATTAATCTCCAAAGAATTCTGGCGAGCCCACTGTAAAGTCAGATGTAGACAAGAGTTAATCTTACTTTCCAAAACATCAGGAGAATCTTTATCTGCACTAAATTGCAAGAAAATGTCATCTGCATATAAAAATATATTACATAAGTTGTTATCCAAATGACTGAACAGGTCATTAACATAAAGCATGAAAAGAAGTGGACCCAACACCGATCCTTGGGGCACTCCAGCAGTTAGTGAAGCAAGGCCAGAAGTTCTACCATTTAAGGTAACGAACTGACTCCGGTTACTTAAGTAAGATAGAACCAATTTGCATGCCGAATTGGAAAGGTTAAACTCATATTTAAGTTTCTCAATCATAATATTATGATCAATTGAGTTAAAAGCCTTATTCAAATCTAGGAAAACCAAAACACTTGTTTTGTTGTAATTAAGATCACTTCGAATGTTATCAGTTAAATGCACTAGTAACTTGGTAGTACTATGTCCCTTTCGGAATGCATACTGATTATCAACTATTTTATTCCCACAACTTGTCATAATTTGATATTTCACCAAATTCTCAAAAACTTTCGACAACACAGGAAGAATTGAAATCGGTCTCAAATCATCAGGACCATTAATTATTGTGGATTTCGGTATAGGCATAACTCGAGCAGTTTTCCAGGCTGTTGGAAAGACGGAGGTTGTTAAAATGCAATTCATCAAATGTAAAATAATTTCAGAGATATATGGGAAAATTAGTTTTAGAAAGGTGACTGACATACCGTCAACACCGACAGATTTAGACTTAATGCTATTCAAAGCAATATCAACTTCTACAATATCCACACAACGAAAAGAAAAAGCATCATCACTATCATAGAAAGATTGAATATCGATGTCATTATAGACATTGTGCCGTTGACCATCAGTAAAAAAATTGTTAACAACATTAACATCACCTTCATAAGTCATAATATTGCTACCAATACAACCAGAATTTCTCAAAACGCGCCAAAATCCACAGGAATCTAAGCCACTGAACAATGTGGAATATTATCTTCTTTTCTCCCTCCGAATAATAGATTTCACTTTATTTCTGTATTTACAAAAAATTCTCCAGTTGCCCAAAGTACGATTAATTTTATATGCACAAAAGGATAAATCCCTTAATGATTTAGCGAACAAGATGCTATTGCTATTCATCCAATTATCAGTATTTGTGCGAATCTTTCTTCTTACTAAAGGAACATATGTAAAAAGTTTCTCAATAAGTATCGAAATGAGAGAACATTTTACATTAATGTCTGCGGTTGAGAATATGGAGGAACAATCAAAATTATCCAGATATATTAACAAACCTTCCCAGTCAATTTTATCAAAAGCACGATACTCTACGAATTCATCGGAACATTCAATACTAATATCAAAGCAACCAAAAATAAGAGCGTGGTGTGAGATTGATGGACATTGAGCTTGTCCTGAGTGGCAAGCCATTGAATTATCACTCACTAACATGTAATCGATTAAGGATGAAGTTTCATGCGCCACATCAAAGTGGGTAGGTCTAGAATTGTGCAAAATAGACAAATTTAATCTAGAACACGTTGATCTAAGCAAATTAGATCTTGAAACATTAAACATGTTACAGTTGAAATCACCCACAATAATTATATTGGAATAATTTAGCAACAGTTCGTGATGGAGTTCTTCAAAAGCTAAAATATCACCTTGAGGAGGCAAATAAACAACCCCAAACAGGACTTTAGAGCTGCCAGAATAGCATTCAAGAAATAATGATTCACATTTTCCTAATACTGAAGTTTTAAAAATAATCTTGTGTTTTAGTTTATTGGAAATATAAATACCAACTCCACCACCTCTTGCGTTTCTACGATCATTCCTATAGAATGTGTATCCTAGAATACTAACTGCATGATCAGAAACTTCAGCTTTAAGCCAAGTCTCAGAAATGCCAATGGCATCCAATCTGGAATCATTTAAAATAGACTTTAATTCGGAAAATTTAGAAGAGCTAAACGAAGGTCTCATGCTTTGACAGTTAAGATGAGCTATCTTAAATTTATCGGAAAAAGAATGCAAAGCGGAATTAATATATGCGTTGCTGCTAATTACAGGACCGATGTTAAGGTTAGAAGACATCAAAATATAAAAATACAATTACAGAGGGGAACCAACAGTTAAAGAATAATTGCATAACAAATTCATCACTAAAAAAATATAAATTCATAATTTAAATTAAATTAAATTTCATTTAACACAGCTGACCAAAAGCAGCTCATTGAGATCAACAAACCAATCAAGAGAAATGAGAATTTTATATAAGTATTAACAATTTAATTAGAAGCCGTCTCAGCACCATCAAGAAGAGCTGCACACTCAACCACATCTCGTAAAATCACTTTGCCATCAGGAAGTGTTAGGCTTGCTCTCAATCTATCCCCATTTAACAGCTTAAATTTTATAACTATACGTTGACGAATAAGTCTTCTACAAATCCCATTAAGATTGCTAGCCGCAGGAGAATAATGGTCATTAAGATAAACCCTGTTCGTTAAGTCACCACCAGCGCCTTCCATAATATCACATAGCCTCAGTGAGCGGGTTTTGAAATATTCTTTCATAATTGCGTCTCTGATCATAACGCTATTGAATTTTATCAGAACTAATTTATTTCTGTTAAAGTAACAGGCATGTTGTACATCTTGGCTAGTCACTTTTATGTTGTAGAAGTTGCATAAAGCCATAACAGTAGACAGCAGATCACTTATTCCTTCGGGTAAGCCACCAATAACTATGTCAGCTCGATTAAGCCTTCTGTGCAAAATATTGTTTTCTGCCTGTAAAGCAGTAATTTTGACAGACACAGAGGAATCAACATCGTTGACACGTTTATTACACTCATTGATATCAGCTTTCATCTCCCCCAAACAAGATGCCATTTCAGATTTCATATCGTCCAGAGCAGTTTTGATAGCTTCTCGCTCAGCCCGATTTTCACTTAGAAAATCGTCCAACTTCTTATTTAAGGCACTTATTTCATTGGCGATACGACTGTTGCTGGAGCAATTGAGGTTAGAATCACATGAAGGACAGATAAAAACCGATGACTTAATTAATTTGAAAGCCGATAGTTCCTTTTCAGAGATGTTAGCACAGGACGAATGCAACCAGTATGAGCAGACCCTGCACATAATGCTGCCTTGAGTTTTAGCAATAGCTTCATTGCATGTGCCACATTTGGTAGCTTTATTAAGCGGCATAGTGATATGTCCACAGCAACAACAGCAACAAACCAACAGAAAAACAGTAACAGCAAAATCCGGAAGAATGCAGCAACAAGTGGTAATCACAGTTACCAATTCAGCAATTTAACTGCAACAGTAACTCAACAATCTTGACCAATCACTCACTGGTGCAGTATTCAATCAACTTTCGTAAAATTTCAAAAAAGCAACACTTGAAATCCACAAATTATTTAAAAGTTAGGTTTCTAACAAAGTTGAGCGGGAGAAATAATAAAATTATGGACAGCTGCTTTACAACACACGTCTACTCAGGCATAGGGTTGCCAAATTTTACAATTATTTAATGCTGGGAATTTTTTATGGATAATTGCTAAAATTTTACACTTAGAAAAATTTAATTCCATACCATTATAAACACACCAGCGGATAAAACTATGAATATCATTCTGAAATAACTTGCAAGCATTTAGATTTTGAGCAATGGAATATAACTTTAAGTCGTCAGCATACCACAAGATATTACAATAAGTAAATACTGAGAGAATATCGTTAATTAATAATAGAAATAAAAGTGAGCCAAGATGGTTACTTTGTGGTACACTTGATTTTGTATTTGCATGCGGTTATCACTTTTTACAAACTGTCTTATTTCTGATAAATAAGACTTTAACCAACTTAACATATTTGAATGAAAACCTAAAATTTTTGGTTCATAAATTAAGACATCATGCTTACGTTTATCAAATGCTTTAATAAAATCTTTCTATAACACATCCGTCTGAAACCCACTTTCCAAAGCAGTATGGCAATAATTACTATACAAAAAAATGGTTAAATTTGTGGCCGTGAATCTGCCACGGTAGAATTCATGTTGATATGTATTTAAGCTATTTTTTCCAATAGAGAACAATTTATTCTTAACCAACTTATCCATCAATTTTGATACAGCTTATAATTTAGCAACTGATAATAAATTAATAACTGGTAACTAGATTTCCAAATACGAGTATAGGTTTTAATACATCCCTGTCAACAGGAGCTTTTTTTTATAAGAATGGAAGATGCCATTCATATCTTGCAGTCTTGTAAAAAAAACCTCTGTTGCCAGAGATGTATTAAAATATATACTCGTACCTTTAAATCTGGTCAAATGGATTATATCACCGGTTATTAATCTATCGTCAGTTGCTAAATTACCAGCAAGAGGTATCAGAATAGCAGCTGTACTTTCTCTCAAGAATAATGGTGGAAGTTTCTCATAGCCGGCACTCTTAGACCTATCTAAAGATCGTATAGCCTCAAACACTTCACTTACATCAAACTCCAATTGACCAACGTCAAACGAAAAATTCTGAATATGGTATTAAAGGTTGATGTTGTAAACTGAAGAAAAAAACTTAGCAAAAATATATAACAAATAGACTCTGTGCCATTGATGGTTATCCCATCACACTCCATACAATTCGGAAATCCATTTAACTTCCGTTGCATGTTATAAATTCTAAAAAAAAGATTTTAAATTTATATAAGTAGTTTATATAAGTAGTTTTTATACAACATTTGAAAGAAACTCAAATTTTCTGCATCTCAAAGCAAATAAAGTCTTATCACTAACTAAATTATAAATTTTACATTTTTTATGTGCTTTTGTTCTAAGATTTTTGAAATGCAATAGCCTTTTTTTGTACCAAGTCAACTTAAAACATAGCTAATTTTTTTCAGTGAAACTTATAAATATATTAATAACATAATTTGTTATTTACTTAAAAATGGGAATAATTTTAAACAAATCATCGTCACTTCTAAAAACCATCTTCCAATCAATGGAAACATAAAACAAATTTATAGCCATGAAATTTGCCGTTTCATAGTCATACTGAATTTCAGAATTATAAATAGTATTCGCATAGCTATAGAATGAAAAAGCCGATACAATAGCTTTACGATGTATCGATTCACAAGTAAGTGGGAAACTACATTTCTTAATTTTATATTTGAATCATTATGTATAAAAATCAAATCCAATATTCTTTGAATATCACTTATTTCAAAAAGTTCCGATAAGTGTATGCTGTCACATACCAGAGCCTCTATGTCATTATAGGCATTAAATGAAATTAAAGATTGGCCTGAAATACTAAGATGCCATTTAATATTTCCCTGCTTAAGGTCTTCCAAACAATGTAGATAATTTCCCGAATATCTAATTTGACTGGATTTTGTGCACCTGAATAAGTGATATGATTCAAGGATCATGTGAGTTACATGATTAATTTGTATAAGGAGATACCAGAAGGGGCGTGTTTTCTTAAGTTTTACTAAGCATTGTAAATTAGCACAATGGACGAAAGTTCAGATTATTGTAGCCTACTAATTATAAACTGAAGAGGCAAAAACGAATTTGGGAAAAATAAACAATTTGTCTGTTAAACACCAGAAGCGGCCTAACAATTTTGTCTATTTTCATTCTCAAACACTGTTCCCAAAACATAAAAAAGTTGGGAAAATTTTTCTTTATTTTTTAATATAATTTCCTTTTAGTTGCATGCAACACTTTTCCCAACAATCAATAACTTTTCCAATAATCAATAGCTTTCACAATCCGTTTACAGTAAGAACTGCCAAAATACCCGCCAACCGCAGACTCCACCTCTTCACTGATGGCAACTCTTCCACCACCGAGCCATTTTTTAAAGTTTGGAAATTGAAAATAGACCGAAGGAGCTAAATCTGGTGAATGAGGTGCGCGATGAAGCAATTCGAACTTTAATTGATTAATTGTTGTCAGTCAATATAAAATGTACTGCACTTTCTGAAATGCCTATCATTCCAGCTAGCTCACGCACATTAAGCCGACGATCATCCAACACCATTTTTTGAATTTCTTAATCGCTTCTGACATGGACACCTCAATTGGAGTAGAATCTAGTTCGGCTTTAATATTGGTTGGAGAGAGAAATTTCAAATGGAAATATTGCATTACATAACGGTGACCAATTTTTTCCATGTTTGCAAGTTCATTGAGATCCTTTATTTTTGATGGCCGAGATAAAAATATTAAACAACATGGCGCCTTGAAACTTAAAACATATGTTTTATAATAATAATACTTTTCCCCAAAATAGTTTCGTCTGGACTACTGGCAGCATCTTTACGTCATGTCGGCCAGTTTTGCGACCATAATCGTAGGGCTGCATCATCCTATCAGCATAATCCTACTTTTTGAGTGATTTCCTTCTATAGTAAAGCATTTCATAACATGTTTTTCACATTTTTAAATGCCTTGATTTTTTTCACAAAAAGTAGGATATTTTGGTATCAATCTGAATTTGACGTGTCTAAGGCCCAAAACATCTTTCAAAATGCAGTTTGTTGTTCCACTTGAAATGCTAATATCGTCGGCTAGGTCTCTAATTGTTAAATTGTTGTTTTCGAGCAGCAAATCCAGGATTTGTTAGATATTACTTTCATCGTTTCAAGCCGGAGGCGCCCTATGCGTTTTCTACTTTTTCTTGGCCTTTTTTGAATAGTTATTGCCACTTGTTAGTACTTTTTTCCAACAAAGTTTATTCAGTGGAGGTATTTTATAGCTATCTAAATATTTCTATAGCTGAAATTCCATTTCATTAATACAACGTCTTTGCTCAGTAACATCAAATGTTGTACAGGGTGGCGCAACAGAACGTACATATTAAAAAAAATAGATTAAAAAATAAATACAAAAGGTATGGTTAAAATAAATCTAAGGCATTGTAGAGCAACAAATGGAATTTATTTTTTAAAAATAACATCATCTAAATGGCACTCCTCTAACCGCAAACGAAAATTATTGAAAACTTTCTATAGTAATACTGGTGTAATGGTTGCCATTTCACCACGGCTATTCTCCTTGAGCTGAACTATGTTTCTTGGATTATTACTGTAGACTTTGTGTTTGAGGTATCCCCACAAAAAAAAAAAAAGTCAAGAGGCGTCAAGTCTGGACTACGTGAGAGCCATGGGATATCACCTCTTTTCGTAGTCGTAGTCGTAGCCATGTAGTCATTTGATGTGTGACAGGTAGTTCCATCTTGTTGGAACCAAGTTCTGGAATTCACTATTCTTGAACTTTCAATTTCTGGAGCCAAAAATCCGTCCAATATCTCAACATAGCGCTCCGTATTAACCGTAACGTTTTGGCCCCGCGCATTTTCGAAGAAAAAAGGACCAATTATTCCTCTGCCAGAGATTGCTGCCCATACTGTCACTTTAGGACTATGCAATGGTTTCTGGTGTTTGAATTTGAAATTTTCACTGTTCCAGTAACGACAATTTTGACGGTTTACGAACCCATTCATAAGGAAATGAGCCTCGTCAGAGAAAATCGATTAAGCATTTCATTAGCAAATGCGAGCCTTGCTATGAAGTCAGACTCTTTCAATTCTTGTGTTAATTGCAGCTTATATGGATGCAGTTTAAGATCCTATGTTAAAATTCGTTGCAAACTTCGTCGCGATAATTGTAAGACAGACGATCTCTTGCGAGTCGACATTTGTGGATTTCATCGTACTGACTCCATAACTCGGTCTTAGATGTTCTTGGGCGACTATTTGCTTGTGGTTTAAATGTTGAACCGGTCTCTTCAAAACGGTCTCTTCAATTAAACTAGCACTCGGAGCTTCACTAATTCGCCGTAGTCCATATTCAGGACAATATAGTCGCCTAGTAGCAATATATGAACGAGATTTCTCGTAAAATGCGCGCACGCTTAATACGCGACGCTTCCATGAGCCCGCCAATCCAACGATGTAGGCGCCCCCCGCCCACGCCTTTTCTATCCCTCAAAAAAGGATGACGCAATATGCACGTTCTATTGCGCCACCCTGTATAAATCACTAAAATTACCTGTTGCGTCCTAGGAAACCGAGCGAGTATTTTAGCTAATACTAATGACATTTATGACGTCAACTTTAGCAAAGATGTCTGCTGTTAACATAAAAAAATAATTCTGATATTCGATATACCCACGCAATTTAAATTTAATAGCAGTATTGCTTTCGAACTTCTTGTTGCTGCCATATAATATTTCCACTTAGTAAGAAGAATCTACAGTTTTCATATCATTTTCCCAAAACAAAATCTCAATCAAATCTCCTTTATGAAAGTTCGGACAAATTTTTCATTTCTCTTTGGTTTAGAAAACTTTATTCCTCACAAATTGCAATCAGCAACCAAGAGGAAACAAACACCCGCAAAACTGTGAAAGAAAAAGTGAAACCAGCACCCATTTGTTGCTGTGTTATCGAGTATTTCACAGAATTTTTTTGCCATACCAACAATCCTGGTCTTCGTCGTTTGTGTTTATTCTACTTTCAGTTTCTGTTTTTATTTTCCATCCATTTGCACGTAAATCCTTTAAAACGAAAGAAACGATAGCAAACAAAACAAGAATTAAACAAAAAAAAAAAAAAAAAAACAAGATAAAAGTAAGAATAATAATAATAAGTTATGAATTATATTTTCAAGCTTTGTTATGCCGTTCTGGTCTGTTTACATTTTAGTTGGGTTGTGTATGTTTGCTTAGGGAGCCTCATCGCACTTGAAAATGGTGCACATGCGCAGGCAGAAACTGAAACATGTTGGAGAACAAACAATAAAATGTTTCAGCAACATGTGATGCTGCAGGTGTCAAGAAAACTGATGACTAGTCTTACTGGCAGTGATGCTGAAACAGTTATTCTCGAGACGTTCGTGTGTAAAGTTGTAAAGTCGAATAAAAGAGAGTAAGGATAGGAAAAATGTATGAATAAATCTGTAATACAACTGAGTGTTAAATGGCTGAAAGTGAAAGTGTTTGAAAAGAGTGCTCGATATAAATTAAAACAAATTTTGAAATAAGTAAAATTAAAAATAGCAATATTTCTCCAAAATACAGCGAAAGTACATTCTTAAAGTGATATGAGTTAAAATGTGTGCAATGTCAAAAACTTTTATGAAAGATTGGATGTCAATTAAAAACGAATAAAACATACAATATATGTAAAAGATTAGGTAAAAATTTAATGAAAATAATGAAAATTATTGAAAGTTACTTTATTAAAAGTGTCTGTTATACAGCGAAAAAACAAATGATTAATAGTGTCAATTCCCAAAAAAAAAAAAATATCGGCAATTTATTCTACATTTTAACGAAAGTAAAATTTTCAAATAATGGAGAAATCACATACATTTTGAACAAAATGTAATAATAATCCGTCATATCCCTCATAAATCACGACGTATGAGTGTTATCGATTATCAAAGAAAATATATGTGTATGCTGGTGCGTATGAGTTACTTGCAATTAAAATACAACAAAATATCACTAAAATTTGGTGATAGGATATATTTAGAATGCAAAAAGAACAACAACAAAATATGATATAATACATAATATATACATAAAAAATTAAAAAAATATTACAATCGTTTAATAAAACATTTCAAATTTGAACACCGAATGGAATGGAGTGGTATAATTGAATACTATTAAGTATATTGTAAAATCGTAGACCTCATTGCAGATGAATTATAGATATGAACGGAACCGCGGTGTTTTCAATGTGTTTTAAAACTTTTATGCACTTTGACTAAATACTGGTGAAGACAACTACTAAAAAAACGCGCCATACTAGAAAACTAACCATAAAACGTTAAATCAAAACCCCCTGTGTTATATACATAACAGGAGTAGCAAAAAAATGGACTTCTGAATTACCACCGTGACATTTGCAATAGATCAGTGTCGTGATTTAAAAAATAAAATACAAAAATATCGATATGATAGCATAACATTAGTTTACACCTCAACGTATGCAAAGTTTCATCAAAGTGGTGGATCTAACTATTGATTGAGTAACAACCATTCTGTTGATTCAGTTTGTAGTTAATCGTCTTTTTTCATCACTAAAACTGCCTTAATTTTTAAATTGTCTGAAAAGTGTTCTAGATTTTTCAATTTCTTCTCTGTTTGATATTTTCGTTAAAGAAGTTGTTGCCTGGATGTTATAGTCCGCAAGAAATTATATATTTCAAGACAAATTATTGGCTCCAAACGTGGAAAAAATACATTAAAATTTATTCAACGGAGCTAAGGAAGTGTTCTTTATAAATAAAGTTCGTTAAGCGTGCAAGTTCTGTGAAATGTTTATTTAAAGTCAACGGGAACGCAAAAAAAAATAGTTCGTTATAAGTAGAGCCTATTAAAACTCGTTTGCCAAACGCATATTTCACTGTACATCATAAACGCAATGATGCGTATGAATAGCTGATAACTAAAATACAAAACAGTATATTTAAAATTTGATGATAACAGAACATCAACATAAAATATAAACTTTAAATCCTCGAACCACAAATTAGAATTAAAAATCAAAACAAATATTTCCTCATAGCTTAGTAAAACTAGTGTCAGATGTTATACGTTTGAATTCTGAATAATCACGGTGTATAGAAAATTTCTTGCATGTGATAGTTATTGGATTTAATAAAGAATACAGTGTAATCAAGGACCCAATGTGTATGAATCACAGATTACACTATGATTCAATATGAAAATTTAATTAGATCATAATCATAATTATCTTAATTTGTAAAATTACCTTAAAAATCGTTTTTCAATTTTACAAAGCGTGACAAATCGTTAGTAACTAAATTTAATTTTTCGTTTATACAAAGGAGATTTGAGAAGAAAGAAAGAGAAAGATAGTCTATATAGCAATAACAGTGGTACTAACAAAAATTGCAAAAAAAATTAAAACAAATTAAATTAACATTTCCCCTGCGAAGAATCAAGACAGAAATATTATCGAACGTGTTCACTAATCAGTATACCGGTTAAGCACATTATTAAATTTATTTACCTCTTTCATTCACCTTACGGCCCTACGATGGCGGGTACTTGAAAACGAAATATCGACAAACCGTGATTAAAACCTGAACAGGATGCCGTAGCTTGTTTGACTTTTATTCAGCAACGTTGCTTAGCAGACTCAGCCAATGTAGCAATGCGCATTTTTAATGTTGGTATTTAATAAATTATAAGCCGCGTGTGATATGCTAAATGTATGATATGAAAAATGTACTTGATCATTCCAAAAAAATACTTTTTCTAAAGATTCGTATTTTCGCGCAGAAAAACTTAATGCAAACTACATAGAATGCACCAACAAATAAACAGAAAACAGATGTGCAAAATACGAAAAATATGAAAATTTTCGTTATACAAGAAACCTTTGTATTCTACCAAAATTGCTTAATTTCGCTGTATGCAAGCTCCATGTTTAACGTTGTGAAAAATATTGAGGATGAAAAGCTTGTAGAAGTTATTTGCCTCTGGTCTGAAGTTAAAGTTACACATTTTTGAATATTTCGGATGTGAGCAATTCGTTAACTAAAAAATTTGAATGCAAAAATATAAAAATTGATAAATTATATTGTAGAGATAAACGATAACAGATAAAAGTCTACAGTTGTAGACCATCAAATATATGCACTTCTTACCATAAAGTTTACAATTATCAACTAACGAAAGGTATTGGTTACAGAATAAGTAATTTAATACAAAAGTTAGTGGGAGACAAGGATATAAAAAAAAAACGAAAAACAGAACTTTGACATCTCATGAATGGGATATATAAGAGATTCTCTCATTTACTGAGTCTAAAAATATTTCTGTATTTACATTCAGTGAAGGAAGAAAGGAAAATCCCATTTTATTTTTTAATGGCGATTCTGAACTTGTCCATTACTTGAGTAGACGATACATCATTAGAAAAACAAAACAACTGTCCTCTAAGGAAGGCTTAATAATGTGTTGGATATCCAACCCACGATTATATACAGTAACCACAGCGCAATCGATTAAATGGCATGCGTGTCCAACAAATTAGAGAAATTACCATTAAAATCACTTCAAAATATTTTCACGCAAAAAAACTGTATAACTTTCCTAATTGTCCAGGAAAAGTCCTCTAACATTTTGGTCTCAAAGCAGTTAAAATAGCAATCATCACAGCTAACTACCGTACAAATAAATAATTCGCCTGCACTTTTGTACAGCATATCAATACAAGAAATAATTTGACAACATTAGAGTATTTAGTTTTGAAATTATTAGGCTGGTGCAAAGACTTTATAATTTAGGTGCCACTATGCAAAATCTAAGGGACGTCATTTAATCAGATCATAACTTCAAGCCGCTATATTTATATACTCCATCCAATTTTATATTCTATTGGAATAAGTAGACAATGTGCTAAAATATTGTGCTGCAATTTATGTTTTTTTTTTTATTTTTTTACGGTTTTTCATCAAAAATCAGAGAAATTGTTTCATCACATTTTGAGTAAATGAAAACTATTGGTGTCACTTAGTTTACGGGATAAAACAATCGTAGAGTTTACTGCCAAAAATTGTCTTTTTTTTTCTTTGGAGAAATTGTAAAAGTGTGAAACATTCAGTACATTATTTACCGATGTTTTTTCCTATTACAATATATATCCAGGGTGTAATTTTTTGATACACATTTCCACAATATGTAAATCAGACAGAAACTTCAGCCTACTGTATCGCAAAGGCAAAAAAAAACATCTGGAAATTTATCTTTATTATAATTTCAATCGAACGAATGAAGTGAATTTACATTTTAATAAGAATATCCTTAAGATTGTTATGCAAATTTGGATTTAAGAATGAAAATCGGTTGCACTGTCACATCAGTCTAGTTCCTTCAACACAAATTATTAAATTTTCTGAAATTTGCTCTCAGCAATCTCTAATCAGTAGGCGTTATAAATAAAGTTTTTGACTCATTACAATGCTTTCAAATGGTTTGAAAAATTTGGAAAAATTTGACCAGTTAAACATAAAATTTCCAGCGCTTACGACATAAATGACAGTCGTAGTTCTGTACGAGTATGTTCTTAAAATGGTATCATTTATAAAGTAGAACTAAATTCAGATACACTTCGTATAGACAAAAATGTTAGTTAAAGTTTGATTTGAAAATAAAAATCTACCGCATTGTCACACCATTTTAGTACCTTCCAAATAAATTGGCCTATTTTCCGAAATTTGTTCTTTCCTGGGGTTTGCCCATTATAGAATGTTTGCACAATTGGAGAAAAATCTGTTATATAACCATGCCTCTTCTTATTTATGCTGACCGATTTGGTACACATTCTCTTACGTTCATATCTTTCACTAAATTTGTTGATTTTGATAGGTCAGAAGGCGATGTCTTACATACAAATTTATCAGTTTACCGAAAACAAACTCTAATCTGTAGACTACATCCATCTAAATTTTCGTCCATTGTATTATATTGAATTTTTTTGTCAATTTTGTAAAACTCGACCGGACAACCGTTCCACTTCCGCTGCCATCCACGCAAATTTCCTAATTGAGCTCATATACTAAAAGGTTCACGTACTTCGTTGAATTCCAATATTTTCAGTATAATTCAGTTCCAGTTCCCATTTCAACCCCAAAACAAATTAATACCACCAATACGAATTGGCAGATTGGCGCCTCTCTATAATTAGTAAGCGGAAAACTTCAAATTTTCATTAAGCTTTAATTTTGAAGAACTTTCCTCACACCAATTTTGTCAAAGTGTGAAATTTTGGAGCAATGCAAAAGAACGATGAGTTAGATTTTAAATGAATAAAACAGAAATTTTTCAGTACGCCAAACAAGGAATGATATTTAAGGGAGCTTAAAAGGACAAAAGGCCTGGCGCATCTGTTTACATAACGTGGTACACCAAAATTAAAAAATTCTAAAATTGCAGCCTTTTACAAAGTACATACCGTTGATACCTCTTATATAGCAATGGTATACTATGATCACACAACGGAGAAACTTGCAGCTCCTTTTGTGAATTAATTCCCGTGGCATCCTGCTTCTTTCAGGCGGTATAACTATAATGAGCGCCCATATATTGGAATAAACTGGCAGAAACTCCAAATTACCAAATTACCACTTTTTCGTGTCTATTCAAAACATTCCTAGAAAATATTATTTATTTCCCACTCAGTTAACCGAAGATGAAATCGTACTTTTGACATTAAGAATTTTCCTATTATTCACTATTTAATAAAAGTTTCTCCTCCTCGTCACAACAGTGCTGTACTGCGTATCAGGGTACATATGAGTTACATACAATCCAAAGTAGCCTAAGCGTATATCATACGTAATTCTATTCAAATAAACGGTTTCGAAAAGACTTATTTCGTTATAATGCTTGAACATTGTCCTTATGTACACAGTACGATGTCATTTAAATGACTTTTTGAGGTAGTTTTCGATTAATTTTTTTGCTCATTTCGAACGGTATCTCGGCGATAACTTGATGATTGTTGATGTGCAAATGCTCCAACATTTGGAGATTATAAGCGTAACCACAGCCTTTGACTTAGAACCACAAAAGAAGCCTAACGGCGTCAAATCGCATGATCTTGGTAGCCAATTGACATCGCCAAAATGTGAAGTTTAGCTTTCTGGAAACTTCTCATGTAATAAAACCAAAATCGGTCGCGTTGCGTGGCCCGTGGCACCGTCTCGTTGAAACCACATATTGTGCAGTTCATAATCTTCAATTGCAACGTCATTTTTGAAAAAAATACGGCCCAATGACACCTCCAGACCGTAATGAATTTGAGTGTATATTAAGGAGATGCAAACCCAAATGCAAAATACTCCACAATGAGCCATAAGATAGGCCCAATTGCTGAAAATGCCGTGGAATCGACAAATTTGGATTATCCGCCACATGTTCACTAACAGAAGCGATATTTTCAGCAGTGGGTACATTGACCTGATGCATAGGCCTAACCACATCTGCAACGCTTCCAGTCCCTTCAAATTTCTTCATAATATTGCCAATATCTTGCACAGTAGATCGGTTATGATGACCATTATCACACCGTTATACAAGAAAAGTACCTTTTTGCACTTTTATAGTAAATTTTAACTATTTTTACGCATTCTTTGGTTGTTAAATGCTCCATATTTGTAAATGACAAACCTTTTACAAAATGAAAAACGCTTCAGATGTCAGGTGTTTAACAGCTGACAACCTTGGCAGGCCGACTATTTTGAACCTCTTAATCCATAACTCTGTAGTACGAAAATACGAATAATTAACAATCGAAATTAAAGCACTGACCAACGAACCATTTAATACGCTGATTTCTGTAAAACCAACAGTAAAAAAGCTAGTCTGTAACATAATCAAATCCCTTGACACCATTTGTCTAGACGTACAACAAATGAGTAACAACTTTATCCCAAATATTTTCCTTCAATCACTGCCAGCAGCAAAAGATTCAGCCATGTCTGGAGTGTCAATTAAACAATTGTTAAAAGTTCATGAAAGTTCATTATGTATTCATTAATTCAGCTTCATAAATCTGTAGGAGCCTTCAAATTATAATAAAACAAATGGAAATGAAATATATTTGTGTCATTCCCTAATACTGTGGATAAGTATTATGAATGTGATAAACAAATAGTGCGTCGTTAAGCAAACAACTTCGTGTCATTAAATGTGGAATAAGTAAAAGATATGAAATAAAATTACAATAATAATGCCACAATGAAGATAACTAACACAGAAAGTAATAAATCATAAAGATTAAAAATAAATACAGATAAGCTCAAGGAATCCAGAAAGAAATGTTTCACAACAAGGCAAGGATTTAAATATAATGTTGTAAATTCAAAGTATTCGGCTTTCAGGAACCTGTAGTGGGAATTATTAATATTTCATTAAGAACAAGACTGTAATAGCTAGTTTTCTCACAAGCTGATAAAGAGCTAAATCAAAGCGGAAAGTGGGCTTCAAGTAATGTAATTAATTTCTGTAATTTAATTTTTAACATTTTTGAGAGAAAAATAGGATGGCTGAATGAAAATTGCTGGGTTATACAAAGGGTGATTTTTTAATGGTAGTTTTTTTAGGAATCGAATAAACCGCTCAAATTTGCTCAAATTTCCATTTTTTTATTATGAATGGATAAATTGGTCTTTGGCATTTAATTTTTAAAGATAATTTCTTGTAAATGTTGTCCGCGGCTTCGTCCCCAAATGTCCATTTGCCAGGTCCAATTTTGCGTCACTTTTTCGAGCATTTCGACTAACGACTTGACACAGCCCCACAAGAAATAATCAAGAGACGTTAAATCGCAAGATCTTGGGGGCTGCTCACCACATTCATGCCTTAACACATTCATTGTTTCACGAGCAGTGTGGCACGTTGCACCATCCTGATGAAACCACATGTCAACCAAGCTCAACTCAGCCAATTGAGGCCAACAAATCGCATATCATGGCTCGACATCGTTCCCCGTTGATGGTAAGATTTGTCCCACGGTCGTCTTTGAAGAAAAATGGACCGATGATACAACCACCTCATAAACCATACCAGACTGTCGTTTTTTCGGGATGCATCGGTAATTCATGTAAGGCGTGTGGCTGTTCATCACTCCAGATGCGAGAGTTTTGCTTGTTTACGTATCCGTTCAGCAAGAAATGAGTCTCATCGTTGAGCACAATTTTTCGATAAAACAGCGGATTTTCATTGAGGCCCATTCACTAAAAATTAGACATTGTGGTAGGTCATTCGGCTTCAATTCTTGCGTGAGTTGAATTTTATAACTTATAAGTGAAGTGGCTGTAATGAGAATTAAAATTTTCGACTACAATATTTCATTATTCAAAGAGTTCGCTCTTGTTTCAGCCTTAAGAAGTAGTGATAATTCAATTTACAAGATCAAGTGAAAGAGCTATTAAATGAAGTAATTGAATTGCATTAGTTTAGTGTATGAATTCATAAAGTTTATTTATATTGTTATGAGATCAATTCATAAATTTAACAATTAATCCAGTTCATACAAAAAGACAAAACGAAAAATAAAATGGTATTGAAACATAAAGCTGAATCAAACGCTTTTCATTCCAGTAGCTGTCTCCACCTCTTCGCAACCGGTAGTGGTATATTCTTTTTGCTCCTTATCCTTCATTTTGTGTTTAAAAAATAAATTTTTGGCTAATCTGAGCACATGTTGTGATTCTTTGTTAAACGATTTTCGCGACTAGTCCTTGTCATATGATCCTACTGCAAGAAAGCAAGCAAATGTGAGATAATACTCGAAAAAATATGCTTTAATACTTACGGTACTTACGGTTGATAAATTTCTTGTGGTTTAAAAGTCACAGGATAACTACATTCTTCAGTTTTTTTGTGCCTTTTATTGTCTAAACCTAAGTAGATATGTAAACGTACTATAAAACGTATGCTACGTAAATATTCTCTTACACAATTTTATAATAAACTTTTCTACTTACAAATTCTTGTTCATTCTCATCATTAATTGTGTCTTCCTATTTAAGAAAATCGTCAAACGTCTTTATGGGAAAGAACTTTGTAATTGATGGTTTTTGGTATGTAATTAGGCTGTTTTTTTATGCTGCTTTATTTTCTCCAAGTTCATTAATAACCAGAGTATTTTGTTTGTTTGCCTGAGCTATTAATATGTCAAATTTTTCTGGAAATAATTTAAGTAAATAAATAAAAATAACTGAATAATTTCGAAATATCAACTTTTTTATTTTCTTTAAGCACCGACATTACTTCCAGATGAGAGTCGTATTTGCGTTTGGTTATATTTTTATGGAAAACTTGAAAAAACGATATTATTTAATGAGTGGGATGTGAATCACGCCTTCCTTGTAATAAAGTGGATGACTTTTCATAGAGTCTTTCAAAAAATTAATCTCTTTGCTAATTTGTGTTTTGAAATTCTCGGAAAAGTTTAAAAGATTTAATTGGACTCTCGAAAAAGTTTTTTAAATTTAAAAACTTACTCCCCCACAAAGTAACCATTTTAAAATTTTTTCGTTATTAAAAAATAAAATTATAATTATTTTACATTTTATTATATTTTATTTTATTATATTTTATTTTATTATTAAAAAAATAAAATTATAATTATTTTATATTTTTAATCGAAAATGATTTCACCTCTCCATTCTTTCTTATGAATGCTCCCACTTTATGTGGTGCCAAAACGATAGACTTCGTAAAAAATGTATTTATAATTTGCCATATTTATGAAAGGAATTCTCAATATGAAGTATTGAAGTACAAAGACAAAAACCAGCTTTGTAAAAAGTAGAATTATCGAATTCTCTTTAATTATTTTACCATATATTAATTAACCAAGACCAATACATGGTAAAAATGAACTCGTATTAAAGTTAACTAAACATATGATTATCGTTAATAAATACATTCCGATAAAATAATGCCGTAATAGTATAGTATTGCATTTATCAAAATTATTTTTCGCTTCAAGTTTGGTTTTAAGTTGGCCTCTATACACAGGCCGAGTTTGATTGTTATATGTCATTTAGTTTGTTTATAGAGCTCAATTTTGATAGTCTATCTCAAGTGTAATTTTAATTTTTAAAAATGGATAGAAATATCAGACAAAAACTATGGCGTAAATTGGGACAATTGTGGGACAGTTCAATTTGTACCATTTTAACCAATTGTTATGAAACGCTCTCAATTAGTTCCGAAAGTGCTAAATTTTCTTCAAAAAATCAATCACATAAGGTCGCTAAAGACATACTAGAACGAGCAAATTCCGACTCCGTACTCCCAAAATGCGTTATAACTGGTGGCGAAACATGAACTTACTAGTTCGACAGACAAACTAATCAACAAGTTTTGGCTGAAAGTAAGGTGGTAAATGATCAATATTATTTTGGGTTTATGATGCGATTGAGATAGTAAATTTGTAAAAATAGGACAGATTTGTGAAAAGAGAACTCACTGAAACGAGTTGCTGGCAAAAAGAACTCAGTAAATATTATCGAACAAATATTATCCGCCTGATTTTTTTGATTTCTAAAACTCAAATTGCCACTTCGAAGCATATATATATGTATATAGTAGAACTCCAATTATCCGAATCAATTGGGACCGAACCACATACGGATAATCAAAAATTCGGATAATTGGATTTTTTCTGAAAAAGGGGATTTTAAAGTAAAAGAGCTTATTTTTGGCATTGTATGCATTAGTAAAGTAAAAAGAAGTAAAAGTACATAAAAAGAATATATGTGTTTCCTATACATCTCGGTCAAAGTAAGCTGTTTTATCGTCCTAGCTTCGCGGAACGAAAGACAAAAGCGATTCGGATAATCAGCGATTCGGTTGATCGGAGTTCGGATAATTGGAGTTCTACTGTATATAT
>JAHXMU010000072.1:2385045-2555601 GCA_019455685.1 Philornis downsi
ACATATATATATACCTATACATACATACATGGTTATTGAAAAGTAATAAAAAATATAGAAGGAGAAGGTGTTCTTGCTACATTTTTTCTATCATTTTTAACATTTAGTTGATGACAAGAAACTAAGTGGTGTGATAGTTCAGAAACGGCAAGGATTTCAGAAGCATCTGAGTTTTTAATTAATTTTAGTCGCCCATTTGTATTACTCATACACTTTTGTACTAAAACGAAATGCGTTGTCACATTTTTTCCAAATAAGATTCGTCCAAAATGTTGTCTGATCTTAATTAAAATTTTTGTACGCCCAGCTTTATAGTTACTGCAATCAAACTGTTGCATTGCGCCAGCCCAATGAACTTTTTAAAATACAACTGATGAAAGCTTTCACGATAGAGGAAATGGTAAGCATTTTTGACCGATCTAAATTTATGGATGCGATTAACAAAACTGTGTTCATAGTATTTTTTGTCACTTAAAAACTTCTATAGAAATGAGTCTTCTTATCACATAACAAATCAAGTGAAATATTGATTAAATATCTGGAGTTGATGGCAAACATTAATTTTTTTTTTTTTTTTTTTTTTTTGTAGGAAACGGCATAATGGTGGTCTCTTAATAAAAAAATTAACGAATTCGCAAAAATAACTGACTAATGAATTTAAGCGCAGAAACAATTCAAGAAATGAGGCTTGAAATTGAACGAATTCTTAAACTTAAACAGAAGGAAACATTTTTCCTAAATACGCTCAACTTCATAGTAGTAAAATATGATAAGAATAATACTTAAACAATCGTAACATCAAACGCATGAACTCAGGCCATAGTTCATGATACTGGTAATAATTCAACCATAAATCAATATGCTGTAAGCAGACTCATCAATCATAATCTTCCTGGGAAAGATTGCGTAAACCATAAATCACAACTTTCCTTACACATGTTAGAGAACATTAAATCTGTTAAACACTTCGCTTATCAGCCCACCACCCCGGGTAAATACATGTTTTTACTTCATTTTATTGGCAATCCACTTACGAACTGTGTGAATGTAAGATGTAAATATTGTAGATATCATTAACATGTTTTACAACACCTGTCGTTAATAATTTATGCTGTATGTGTTCAGGTGTCATTGCGCCTGCTCACATATTAAAGAGGTAATTAAAACTAAAGGAGTGTACTTACTTGTCAAACTTCCTTGAAACTTATGAACATTATAGTGAGTATAAAATGTGTTTGCATTACGACGCAACAAAAAGGTTTATTATGTTTGTTAAGTTTCCACACCAGACATAACTTCAAAATTTTGTAAAATTTAAGTTTCTTTTGGGAACATGCTTTACAACTTAATATACCAGTTTAAAAGGAGATGCCTATGATTTTTTGCCATTAGCAAGTTTATGTTCAAATTTAATTTTACATTTAATGGACTGTGAATGTTGAAGTAATATAATTTTTCTATGACAAAAAAAAAATAATAAAACGCCATCATACTTGTAATACTTTCTCCTTCTGTGACATTGCTTTTTCTGTTAATATGTAAACGAGCTCTTGAAAGTAGCGTTCCAAAAAATGTAAAGCGATACGTAAGGCTTATTTCCATTTACAAGGAAACTGCAAATTATATACCTGCAAATTAAAAAATTGTCATTGTCTTACCTTTGTATTAATAAGTTTTACATATATTCAAAGTTGCAGTTACATCGTACAGGAGTTAAAATCAATAATCACATTCTGCAAACATTTGCCCATCGACATATATTTAACTGAGCCATAGATTGCGTTTCCCAGTGTAGTGTACGATGTGCCGACTAATTGTCAGATTTGTGGGCTTCGCAAAAACTCTCCTCCCACACAGTGGGTGGCCGAAAATTCGTATTTCGTTAACGTCAAAGTGTCAAAACCTTTCTGATATCTACTAAATACAAAAAATATAAATAGAAAAATTAAGAAAAATGATAATTTATCAAAAGTTAGATTTAGTCTTTTCTTGCGCAATTTTTTTTTCTCCAGCATCAATTTGCCTTACTAGTGGAAGTTGCAAGCCATAGCATCGTGGACGATACACAAACTAATTGTCAAATATGTGAACAAGGCGAAGACACTATGCTTACATATCGGCTTTACTCACTTTTTAATAAAAAAAAGAATTTTTTTTTAGTATTTTCACATAACCACTGCAGTCCTTTAATATGAACAGGATATTCTTAACAATAGGTAGGAATAATAACAACGGCCGCATACAGTTTTGAGTTAATAAAAAAAATATCATAATTGTTGAAAAAAACAAGAAAATTTTCAGTATTCCATAACTGGATTAAATCTTTGAATAGGCAATTTTTTTCCACCAATCCAACGTCGCCCACTAGCGCCACCTGCAGTGGATAGTATAGAAGACATTGTGCAGGGATATCAATTTTTTGGTTTCAAAGTAAAGTAAGAGTGGAACACACATAAAGCTATGATTTCGATTAAACTATTATTTCATTATTATGCTTAGGCATTGCCATTATGTAAAAAATACAATATTATTTGGTCAACCGCCTCTGGATAGAATGCAGTAATGGATCTCTTTGAGGTAGATTTCAACTCAATTTTTTGCATATTTCGGGCGGTATCTCGCCAATAACTTGGCAAATGTTGGTACTGAAATATTCAAACGTTTGGGGATTATCCGCGTGAACAAAGTCTTTGACATTGTCTCTCAAAAAAACGTCTAATGGCGTCAAATCGCATGACCCTAGTGGGTAATTGACGTCGCCAAACTGTGAAATTACGCTTTCTGGAAATTTTCATGCAATAAAGTCAAAATCGGTAGTGTTGAATCACGTTTGAATCACCACATTTGTAGTAAGTTTTAATTATTTACACGTTTTCCGGTAGTTAAATGATCCACATTCGTAAATGGAAAACATTTCACTAAATAAGTAACACTTCAGATGACAGCTAACAACATCGCCAGCTAACAACCACTAAATGGATAACACTTTAACTACGCACATTGCCAATAAATTGTTCATGTCAGAAATATATCACAGACTATTATAGACTGAGCACATCTTCCAGAAAAAGTTGACTTTTTAAAATTGTACAACAACCAAGCTCACAATCATGACCGTTCCTCACAAAAACTGTATAAGTTTAGAAGGTGTTTGAAGCGTCGGGAATGCGTTGGTCATTCGTGTAGCGCTCCATTTTCACTAACCTCGTACTTTCTACTAGCAAACAACAACAATTGTTCAAATGTCAAACAATGACGCTTCGAATGGCGCCAAATTTAAATCTTGCGTTCTTGTTGGGATACTCTTTACAAAGCTCCAATACAAAAACAAATGAATGATGACGTGAAACATGACATTCTGATAATCTCTGATACCAATTATGGCAAAATCTATTTGCGAAACTAACAAGAAAATTATGTTGTCTGTTTTTAATACAAAAAACGAAAACAAGTTTTATGGATGTTAAGCGAATGCTTAAAATATTTTTCAGATTATTCCAATTAAGTAGAAATTTTTATTAAATTGTGAATTTTTCATATAGAAGATTTAATAAATTGCTCACGGCCATTGTGCTAAGTTTACTGCAGAGAATTCGGGTCAGGCTCTAAAAAAAGCTATACGGATAACCTGGAATTATGAGAATTTCGTTACGTATTTGTTATATTCCATTTTTTCGTTTACACTGCTGGCTCTGTGAGGTATTTTGTTTTCAAAAAACTTAATTTCAATCTCAGTTTCAATTTAATTCAATTCAATTCAATTCAATGCAGAGAATGTGATTATGAAATTATTGGTCCACAAAAACTTCTACCTTTGTTTCCAAATTGTCGCTTAATTGGCCAGTAAGTCAGGCTGTGACGTAGGTGTCTCATTACTGGTGTTTAAGCTGTACATATACGAATGCTTCTCTTCGGGACATTGGTAGTGAATTTTACTTTCCGAAGAAACTCCAAGTTTGTAATTTTCATAAACACAAAATATATCATTGCCAAAAATAAATAAAATGAAATGCCACTGATAATCTTTAATGCAATTTCGTTTTATGACTGCTACCAACTGTTAAATGAGTTTTGATTATTTTTCATTTAACCTCTGTGAATACACTAAACCCAATCTAAATATGAAATTCAAAAAGTGTAAATAACAAGTTAAATGAATTTATGCGTTTTTTACAATCCCAAGTGGTGTAAAAACGCGTTGACAGATAAATATAAACATAATATATATATGTACGTATATAAAATAACTCATTTCGGAATTTATGGCAAGGACATTAACTCAATTTGGGTTTAATATTCACGCAAAGTGAATAAAAAAAAATAGCAATTACATTTTATGAGGAAAATTCTGCAAATGATTTATAGTTTTTGATATAAAAATGGGTATGCTAAAATTGGGATTAACATTGCAGTGTATATACGTATTATATATGTTATATTACATGAATGAATGACATGACAAATGAGTTTCAAATTTTGGTGGTGTATCCGAACATTACTGAGGCAGGAAACAAAATAGATGTAAGTTTACAACTCAAAAACATTGGGTTTCATTATGTAACCTTTGCAAATCTTGTTTACAAAAATGTTGAACATGGCTAAAATTTAAATGGAAACTTTAATTCCTGTTCTTACTTGGGATAATGCTTTATGCAGCAACTTGTTGATTTTTCTGAAAGTTTCTTCTGGGGTAAGTAATTTCCAGCAGGACGTTATTTCGCAATCTTTAAGGGAGAGATATGTAAGTTATGTTTTACTACAAAAACATAGGAATAACATGTAAATTAACACAACCTTTTTGCGAACTTAAAATTTCACCAATTTCCGCATTAACCCGTTGTTAAAGTACTCGAACAACAAATTTGTATGTTTTTGATTCAATTTTGCTGTACTACAAATTATTAGTGATGCTGTATGTAATCACTGCATATCATAGCAAATTTCATTAACTTTTAGGAAATAAATTGTAACGAAGCTTTCGCTACAAATTATTAACACTTTGTGTACGCCTGAAATAATGATGTTCGAATTTACATTTTTACAGTATTTTTTAAATTGTATAACACGTATAAGAGAAATTGTATATAAGAGATTCAATGCAACGATCTACCATAGGCCCGTTGATTGAGTGTATTATACCGTTCTCACTACTTCACGTACGTTCTTCTCCTGTGTTCTCTCTGCGGTGATGTCTCTCTACTACATCTTCCGTAGTCTATATTCACTATATTGCTTGGCCATACAGCGGTGGAAGTAGTTGAACAGTAGTGATGGAGGGGGACACTATTGATTTTTATAGTCATAGTGCCCAGTCATCAAGTAGTGGTGAGGAGGGATACTACAGATTCTTATAGTCATGGTTCCCAATCACAAATGCAAAAGTATGTAGGGACACACTGATTCCTGTAGTCATGGGTCCCAACTATATAGTTACTTTTACTAATATACTAACCCAACCCCATAAATCACAACTGACGGATCTTTTACCTTTTGCGGGCGGTAGAGTTTGGAAAGCCGAGACCAACGGACGGGACACACATTTACAGACATTAAATTTCCCTCTGAATTATTAATACTACACTACTGAATTCTTAATAAATTAAGATATAATTATTTGAAACACTGGACTTTCATTATTCTGAAACCTGGCCGAGTATTACCCTGGATAATTGGTAATAAAATGTATAGAATATCCCCCGTCAACTTCATAAGCTCTAGAGAGCACTGACAAATTCTCTATGAGCGAAACTAACCAATAATAATGGATAATTATTATTATTTAATAATATTATAGGATGGTCTTAAAAATAGCCGACATGACGTACAGATGGTGCCAGTAGTTTGAAACAAGTTATTTTGGTGAACAGTGGCAACCTTATAAAATATATGTTTCAAGATTCAAGGCACTACGTAATTTAGTGTTTCTATTTGAGCCATCAAAAGTAAACGACCTCAGTGAATTTGTAAACATGGAAAAAATTGGCCACTGTTATGTAATTCAATATTTCCATTTGAAACTGAGACGTATTGAATTACAACCAATGTTAAAACCGAACTAAATTCTGTACTAGGGGAATCTGAACCTTCGTTTATGGCTGTAAAATATTGGGTAGCAGAATTTAAACGAGGTAGTATGAGCAACCAAGACGAATACAGTGGTAGTCGGCCAATTGAGGTGTCCACGCCTCACACGGTTAAGAAAATCCGCAAAATGGTATTGGATGATCGTCAGCTGAAGGTGCATGAGCTAGCTGAAATGATAGGCATTTCAAAAAGTGTTATATACATAGTATGCAAGATGGATGCCGCGCCTGCTTTCAATAGAGCAAAAACATCGTCTTGAGGATGTCTCAGTAGAGTGTTTGTCTATATTTCACCGCAATAAAGCCACAATTTTGTGTCGATTTATAACCGTGATAAGATAAGACATGGGTCCACCAGTTCACACTTGAGGCAAAGCAACATTCAAAGCAGTGGACAGTAATGAGATTATTTTATTTGGCTATTTAGGGGATTATTTTTATTGGTTATCTTCACAAAGGAAAAACCGCCAACCAGTATAATAATTTATTGCAGCGTTTAAGTGATGAAATTATAAAAGCAATTTTAGAATTAAATTTCGAATTGTTACTTCACACGCCTTATTCGCTAGATTTGGGTCCCTCGGGCTAGTTTCTATTTCCAAAATTGAAAAAATGGCTTGGTGGTAAAAGATTTGCCAACAATGAAGAGATGGAGTCTTTGGTTAATGGTTTTTTTAAGCAGTTTGGCAGTTCTTACTGTATGCAGGGCAAAGAAGCTATTGAATGTCGCTGGAAAAAGTGTATCGAGCTGAAAGGGGATTATTTCGAAATATAAAGAATATTTTTCCAAACGTTTTTGTGTCCTCTTTGTTAGGTCGGCTAGTTTTGGCCTCTGTATTATTGTTAACAAAATTCAAATATAGGCGGTGAGTCTGCGCTTAGGTTTATTGTACAGAGCCTAGCTTGAAAACATTCATACTCGAATACATTCGAATATGTAATATTAGCATACAAATGTCAATGTATTAGAAAAAGTTTACAAAAAGAAAATTTGTTTTCCATCGCTTCTATCACCTCCTATACAGTGGTATACTTTTCTGTGGCAGTTACTGTCGAATGTCAGGTGTTGGCCCACTAGAGTTTCTGTAATGATTACAATTGAGCAAACTCCACATTGCGCTGAATTTATCCGTTCAACAGATTTGTAAGCAAAAGCACTAAACTGATTAATTCCGAAAACATAGAAAAATGTTGATAACCTTCATATCTCGGAAACGGAGCGGCAAAACATGAAAATGAGTAATTTTTGGATATTTCTAATCCAATTGGAAAAAGTAGAATCTATTATGTGGTGCTTTATCCGAAACCGCGAAAATAGAAAAATTGCTAAATCCCAAATATGTGTACAATTCGAAAATGTTGCATGTAATCGTAAAAATAAAATGTAGTTCAATTTCCGGAGTGGACATAAATACGGCTATGATCAATGGCGGAAACAAATTTCTAAAAACTCCATAAAATAAAAATCTAATACCAACTTGTAATCAATTGTGGCCGTCGTAAAAATGCATTAATTTTTAGTCATATTTTAAACATATAGATCTTGTTTATTTCATCAATTTTTTGTTTTAGCAAATTTATGGAAGTTTTTGAATTTTGTAAAATGTTTAAGTGAAGGTTCCATGAAAAGTACAAAACTTCATTATTTTCGCGATTAGATGCTTCAATTCCGCGTTATAAACAAACTAAACTTTCATAAATTTGTTCTTTTGGAAAATATGGAATAATTTTATGCATCCCGTGAAAGTAACACTTTGAGCCACTTGCTTAAAATCTACCAAAAGCGAAGTTACTTTCCCAGTTGAATGCAGCTTTCTCGATCCTGGCGATTTTTTAAATTTATTTTTACATTTCTACATTTCGAATTAGACCGTGTTTGGGAACAACCGGATAAAAAGTGATGACACTGCCCATCTTTTACGTATGGGCAAAAAGATTTGAAGTAAAATTCAAGTTTTCCCAATATGTTCTTGAAGACTAATATTGTCATTTATTTTAACTTATTCTGGTTACAAAACCAAACAATAATTTTATTGTAAACGTGAAAGTTGCCGGAGGTATCATGAGATACATTTGAGAATAATGAAAAATACCCAGCTTAGGCTGCAATTTTCATTATGTGATGTTTTGAACTTATTTTTGCATTAAGCAAGATATATTTTTTGTATTGCAAATTCGGCATTCACTAGTACATGGCATTAAAATTAAATGTTCATTAGAACGTAGCGAGTACTCGTATAATAAAGTACTTCAAATTCGTTAGTGAAGACCTATTTTTGGCAAATTTATACTGCAACGGCAAAAGAAAATCGTCCACTTAAGGTACAACAACTTGCTGTCTTTATGATGTGTTATAGTTCTCAACCCAATAGCACCAGTTAACACATACAGAGTGGCGTCCAAATCTTGCTACTGTCAACTGTCAATGGGTACCCTTATTTAAAGATGTTGAAGGAGATTTTTTTTTTTATGCCTGAGCTCCAGTGAAAATTCCCAAACAAATTAATATCCAGAAACTCCACTTTCCGCTGCCCCCCAGTGTCACCTGTTCTGACTGCTTCCGATTTTTTTATGGGGTTATATCAAACAAGAGGTTTACAAAACGAAACTAAGGAATTTGACTGAATTGAAGCAATCCATTGAAACAGTAATTGAGGCGATCCCGCAATGAATAATTTTCCGACCAGGAAATGACCAAAGAAGTTATTTACGGTCTATCAATTACAGTCGAAAATAAAAAATAAAACTGAATTTTCTATACAATAAAAAAAAAGTAATTTAAATCATTAAATCATTGTAGTGCAATTGACACGCTACCTTGTATTAATTTTATTTACACTTGGTTGCTTAAACTAAGTATGTCTCCAAATACGCTTATTGAAGAGCTTTAAATGACAACGCCAATTTTGCTGGAAAAATTGAATAAAACAAAATACGTGCGAGATATCAACAAATTTTTTTACATGACATCACTTACATGGCCCCCACGGCTTCGTTGGCTGGTGCCCATCTGAGAGATTTAACTTTTTGCTGGTACCGGTCTTATTGACAGAGACCAACGATTAAAAAAAACTCCACAAGGAAAAGTACAAGACCATCAAATCGTATTATCTCGTTGGATTGGGGTCCGCTTTCAATTACAGCAGAACTTTCCAAGTTGAAGTTTGCGAAAGACCGAGTTTTTGTACGCGGCTCGAGGTTGACCGTGTCAATTTCTCATACACATTCTGAGGAATATCGGCGATCTTTCAAACAGACCTTGGGTACTGGTTCACTGAACCAGTTAAATTGAATTTGGCCAGCAAACGTTGAATAGTCGATTAGGAAAGGCGACCAATATGATTACAAAGCACCTCAACCGATAGTTGCCACAAAAGAGCACCCCTTTTGATAATAAACTTACATTACTTGCACGTGTTTCTCATTTCAATAACCTGCCATTGTGATTTGTCTTCATTTTCTGAAGAATATCATAGAGACAAATTGATAACAAATGAAACAAAATAACCAACACGAATTGTCCAAATTTGTCTGTTCTTACTGGAAAATCTTTTATACACATTAAGGTTGATCTCGGTTCATAAAAAATACACAAATTTCAAGTGTCGCCATATTTATTAAAATTTCGACTGTTTGATAGTAATTTGCACAATATTTCCTCTCATAGTTAACTTATTTGAAGGAAATGCTTTCAAAACCAATCATAACAACCTAGTTCATTATCTTTCTTACTAATAATTTTTTTGAAATTCCTATATGATGTAACGTACTTGTAGTTTTCTTATCTAAACCTTTTCAATTGAAAATATATATCGTATATCGACGTTTTCAAACATCACTGGTTTGCATTGCGTCTATTCGCATCCCCAACTCCCAGGCAAAGTAAATGTATGTCAAAGATTATTTTGTCCAGCTCAATCTCAATAATTTATACCGTGATTTTCTCTACGAAATTTTGATCACAATATTTATTCCACAACTTTTATACGTATGTAGTTGCCTCTCCATCAATTTCTTGCAAAATATGTGCCAGAATTAAACAATTAATATGTTTTTCCCCTATGGTTGATATCATAATCTATATAAACTTCCATAATTCCGTATAGAGAAAATATGTTCTTTCAAGTTTCTTAAATACTTAACAATAATATTTTTATTATAAATTATTGGAAAAGTTGTTGCTGCCTATCAGAATTTTATGCAATGAATACTTTCATATCTTTATATGGCTGAAAAAGGAAACAAAGGAAACTAAGCTCTACGACAGTCACTGGAAGCTGACTCGCACAAGGGGTTCCAATAAACGGAAAGCATGAACGACAGAAGCTTTCATACCATAACTTTTAAGACGAAGTACTTAGAGAACAATTTTATACGCGTATGTGAGTGTTGAACAATAGTTTCAACTGGGCTCACATGCAAACATGTATTTATTAGAACGCATTAAGGCAACAGAAATTATAACGATACGCTTCGGAAGAGAGAGTATTCCGTATACATAACGATGTTATTTTGTGTAATTTGAGGATATAAGATCGGAAACTGTTTGTTGAATTTTGCATTTTTTCTGGCAGTATATTTTTAAGTTAGACTAGGAGCAAATAAGCCGGCTAAAGAACGTACCAGAGCAAATTCGTTATTAACTATTATTAACTATTACTTAACATATTTCGGAATGTATCGCTTTGCTAATGGATTACATTGTGTTTTTGAAATTTGTGGGAACTAACTTTTTATTAGAGATGTGTACAGTAAAAAAAAAAAAAATAAAGAATATTTTTTACTAGGAGTAACTACGTCCACCAGCATTAATTGGACGATGGTGTAGTCCAATATAATTTTACATTAACAGTACATAGCAAAAATTAATTTTCAGAATTTGGGAATTCGCAGGACCTAACATTTTGATATTTGACCTAAATCTGTTCTGTGTGGAATTAAAAATACAACTAGAATAACTCTTGGGCGCGGCAAATTTAACTAAAAGGCCATGATTGTTCGGATCTTATGAGTTTCTACATTAATTAATAGATAATCATATCTGTAGATTTTCTAGAAATATACGATATTGGTCAAATTTGGTTTCATAGTAAAGCAATAAAAATTTTTGAAAAATCCAACTAAACTGAAGGCTCCAACACGGGTTCCAACCTTGAAGATAAATAAGAAATTCGGTTTTTTGGTAAATCATAAACTATTTGCAGAACCATCGTTAGGTAAATGGTGGTTTCAAAAACTACTTCTTCCAGGTCTTTCTTTTCCAGTGGAAAATAAATTTTTTTCTTTGCTTTCATTCATTAGATCGCAGTTATTGTAGTCCCTTATAAACACATACAAATTGGTATATTCCCTTCAAATACCAACCTATATTGTTTTTATTTAACAAATAAATAGTAGAAATGTTTGAAATATTCTGAGAAAATATTGTATTTACCATTCACAAGCAAGGTTTTTCTCATAGCGCCAAGTTGTCTCAACAATTGACAACTGCGAGCTCCAGTATTATGTCGGATGTATTGGAATATCACCAGAAAAACGTCTGAAAAATGCCTTCTTCTCGCATATAATATGTTGGTTTTTCTCCTTTCTCCACGAAAAATTCATATTTTTTAACATTTTTTTAAACCACATTCCCTGTTTAAGGGATGATCCTTTTCTTTTTCTACTAACAGCCACCGTACACAGCTTTAAGTTAATAAATGAGCGATAAAACCTTTCAACATTTGAAAGCAGCAAGATTTTCCTTACCCGTTTCACTTGTCACCGACCAAGATGGCAAGATGGTTAGCACACGACTATCGTTCGCATGATCGCGGGTTCAATCCCCGTTACAGCCACCTATCATTATTTGGGCGGCGGTCATCTCGATGTGTGAATGCTTACCGTTCGGAATAGTCGTTAAACTGTAGGTCCCATTGAGCGTGTAAGCTCGCTGCATGTGGGAAGCTCTCCCATATCTCATTCATGAGATGCAGGGGAATTTGTTTTGATTTACACCCATTTCATCCACCAGCCACCATCACCACCACATTGCTAGATAAGTAGGTGTGCCCCAAAAGATTTCTTATCATTATATATAGAATATAATATATAAATGGTTTTGTACTGGGAATGGGTATATTTTTATTCTTTTGTAATGAAGGCGAAAACAATTAAAACATAAATTGGGATACTTCTTCCTAGTATCATCAGAATACTGCCGTATATTGTCTTTAAGTAACGAGTAAATAGTTAAATTTTCAAAAAATTCAGAATAATTTCTATATTACAGGAGGTGAGTTCATTCCTTATAGGAAAATTTTGTTTTTACAATATCAATGAATATGATTCATTGCCTATGAATATGAATTATATTTATTCAAACTCTATCAGGCAGACATGCGAATTGACAGACATGGTTAGATGAGGATTTGTATTACGATTAGGCATATATACTCGTATACTCTAGGGGACTCAGATGAGCATTTCTATCCTTTCTTACGCTGGTTGATGCGAAAATCGGATACAAATCGTGGGTCAAATCGATATCGATGAATCGGGATCAGCTTTCAATTGCGCCAGAACGCCGTGGTCTATGATTATTTTCCTTTAGTTCATGGATTTATCGAATTTTGTATGGATGTGGATCTAACCCTCCACAACAAAATTCTCTATTCTTTGTGAGCGGAATTAACTGTCTCGGATTCTCCTGCACACTTTCAAAGATGATCTTGTATTCCCTTGACATACGGATATTGAATGATTGTTTGTCGAACTGGCGACTCGATTTTGGCAACCAGGCAATCAGACGACTGAATGGTCCACACCCATCATCTTATCGTGTGCATGGTTGCCACGCTCAAAATTGCTGTGGTAACTTGTCGTTATTCTGCTGGCAATTATGAAAACGGAAAGTTAAGAAAATACGAGGCAACAAGACCAACTCGACGCGTCATAGCCTGCGTCTGACCAATGCCAAGAACAGCCAAACTGAAAAATCGTATTTGATTTCCTAAACTCTCTACCCGATTCAAACAAAAAAGCGAGCACTGACTCTCACAGTAGTATCCAAATTTAGTTTTCGCATGTGGTTTCAAAAATTTAGTGTTGCAGTTTAAAGATGGTAATTCAGAACACTAAAAATAATGTATATGGTGTGTATACCTTATAATATACATTACCATGTAATATACAAACGATACGAGGGTGTATCAGTTTGAATAATAATATGATCATTTAGGGCAATTGTTCAACAGCATGGTCCTCTGGTGGGTTAATGAAAGTCACCTTGAGCAAAAATTGTCAAAATTATGTATTTTGGGTAGCTAAATCAACAGCACATCGTATACGGCACTATGAACGGCAATCAATGCGAGAAAATTTTCGGCTTGCAAAAATTTTTTGAGTCTTGTCTCATAACGGAAAAAAAGGAATTTCCAATCTTCACCAAATTTGCCAATCCAGCAAACTTTGTACTATAGTTTATTAAAACTTTCAGCATCTTATAGTATTAAGATAAAATTGAGGTAATTTTCTACAATTCTTGATATAGTAAAGCCTAAGATATTTTTCACATTAATTCTCCTTATTTTAGACAACGCAGATTCTAAAATTGCCTATAATTTCCTCTTCATTTATTTAATTGCCACCCTAATGTTTGTTTATGAATTAATGTAGAAGCTGGGGAAAAATGAATGTGAGTCAAAAACATTTTTTTCCATAAGTCGCAGACTTTAACAGATGTCATGTTCCAGAGTTCTGAAAGTTATTCAAAGAAAAATTTGTAACAAAAACAAAAAAATACACAAACTCACATACAGATGTTTGCACACTCGTAAACATAACCAAATTCAAATATTTATATAGCGAGGCAAGGTGTTCGTAATTGCAGTGGAATTTAGTTATTTGCAAAAAATGGCAAACAAATAAAGTAAATATAAATCGAGACATTATATATAAAGTTGAGAGTGTTTACGGAAATGTACAGCAAGTAACCTTCCCATCACAATCTTCAACGTTAAATATCAATGATTTATGGGCGATGATGAATATTACAAAATAACCCCATACAAATGTAAATAAAAAGGAGCTGTCGGAGCCTACCATGCCAAAAAAAAACAAGACTTCGGCATGTAGAAATTTCATTGCATTACGTGAGGGGCTTTAATAAAATAATAAATCTTATCATGTGAACATGAGGGGTAAATGTAATTAGCGATGACTGCATTTAGAGGCATGTGTTCGTTGTTTTCTGAAATCAGACTAGAAATTTTATTTTGAAGTAAAAATTACTTCTATAGAGTTACATTTAAAATAATAATATTGTTTAAAATACTGCTGGAGTAAAACAGCGTCATGAAAATGTTTCAGTTGAGTGTTTGGCGATGTTTCACCACAATACAGCCGAATTTTTGTGTCGATTTATAACCATGGATAAGACATGGCTCCACCACTTCATACCTGAGACAAAGAATAGTCAAAGCAGTGGCCTGGAATGGAAGAATCGTGTCTAAAGAAGGCAAAAATGGTTCCTTCTAGAGGCTTTTGCCTGCCCAAGCTGAATGGGATTATTTTTATTGATTATCTTCAGAAAAAAAAATTCTAATCTACTGTTGCATTTAGGTAATTAAATTATGGGAAAAGGCCCCATTTGACGAAAAAGGAAGTACTGTTACATCAAGACGATGCTCCAGTTCAAACACCTACTATTGCGATGGCCAAGATTGATGAATTGAATTTGGAATTGCTTCATCATACACCTTATTTGCCCGATTCTTCTATTTTTATTTCTAAACTTGAAAAAATGGCTCGGTGGTAGAAGATTTACAAACAATGAATATTGTGAATGAATATTGTTGAAAAAATTATATCGAGCTAAAAGAAGGTTATGTTGAAAAATAAACAAAATTTGTCCAACTTTTGTGTGCCTTCTGTGTTAGGTTGGCCAGTTGTGGGACCACCCCCATAACTTCTTCACTGCGAGAAACTAAACAATCTGAATCTCCCTTATGGAAGATATCAGTGCGCAAACGCATATTTCTTCTAAATTAAAAATTATTGATTGAAGACATTCGATACCTGTTTGGACTGAAAACATTCGATACCTGTTTTCGACAATTCCTAGTGAAATCTGTTGCACAATAAATTCCTGGAGTATCCTAAACCATTTGCTATACATTTTAGCACTCTCTTTGGTAATCCACAAAAGAAGAACGAAAGAACCTTTTACAAATTTGAAATAGACCATCTGATTGTTTTCAAATATTTATTGAAAAATATAACTGAATAACTCAAAAAACATTTTTATTTTATTTTTTTTTTTTTTTTTTTTTTTTGGAAAATTTTGCTAGCTTGTAGGAAAAATTTGCGACTACACAACGGCATAATTTTTGGGAATTTAACTAAACTCTCCCAGAGCAGTAATTTTGATGAGTGAATTGTGCTCTCCTAAAGCTTTTGTTGCATTTTTTTTTTTTTGAGAGAATATTTCAATATATCTTCAATTTACTTCTGCATTTGTATAACAATTGATATTTTAAATTCATCTTAAAATTTGACAAGCGAAACTTGACCAAAGAAAAATCACACAATCACAGTTCTAAATTGAGAAAATTTTTTAATAACTCAAACAAGTGACTACACTGATATGAACACTCACTGAACAGAATCGAATGTTTAATGACGCTTCTGAACGCCAGTTTTAAGGACTCAATATTGTGGTAGAATTAGTAACAGAGGAAGTAAATTTAATTTATAGTTCAACAGTGTATACTTCGATATCAACCCTGATTAACAAAATAAAAAAAATACACACAAAATCCCTGCATTAATTTTCAGTTACTTTAAAAGCACCTATAAATGCGATTAAATATACTACCAACCGTAAACAATTTAAACTTTATCCACTTAGAACACTAAACGTAATATAATAAATGATGAAACGCAAGCGTTATGTTCTGCACGTTATTAAATTGTTTAATTTTGCAGTTCATAAAAAATTTAATTCCTACTTCAGACCAAATCTGTGTTAACAACTTTTTACCTAACAAGCCCAAAACACAAACCCATAAAATGTTATGAGTGTTTAAGAATTCTACACCCTCCCCTCTCCATAGAAAAAATAAAGATGCACGAAAATCCGCATAAAAGCGTTTTACAAGAACAGAAAAAGATGTGTTTAATTATACCAAAAATATGCAAAAACATGTGTTAATGAGAGTATTACGTAAAAAATTTAAACATTTAACAAGACCACCACCAACAACAACAGCATCACTATCACCAACTCTACCCAAACCGCCACCCGCAACAGCAGAAACCAAAAAAGCTACAACAAGTAGAACAGCAGCGGCAGTAACGACAAGCCTCACAACGACAGCAACGACGAAATGTCAAAAACGAAACAGAAACGGTGGCGTTGGCAACACACACGCCATCTGCAACATATCTACATGGTAATTATGGCAACGGCAATTATTGTGCCAATTAACCTGACAAGGTGTTGTAATACTCATCATCGCCATAATCAGCATCACACTGAGCCGGCTGCGATCAAGACAGCAACAACAATATTTTTAGCATCAACAGAAACCACTGTAGCGATGACAACAGTAACGTCACCAGCGGCAGTTGCATTTAAAATGTCCACAACAGCAGAAATCAATTCAAATCTCAATTCATCGGTGGTCCAACACAAATTAAAGTCGTCAATTACATTTAACGAACAACAACCACCTCCCAGTGTAAATATAAATGATAAGCAATATCAGCAATCAGCTGCTATCAATAACAACATTTTTAATTTGACACTTAAAAATAACTCCAACAACCGTCCTGTACATAACAACATAGATTTACATAACGCTAACGCCCCCCCAAGAACTTTAAAGCAGAATAAACGTAAAAGTATAACAAACGTAAATGGAACCTTAAATTCAAAATTCAATGACAATCATTTCACATCCGTTTTCCTTGCAATGGCACCATCACCGTTACCATCGGCAACATCAGCACCGACTTCATCACCAACAACTTCCGTAACTTTGGCACGAACGTTGGCGGAACAAAATTCTAAAATACCGTCACAGCGCCGGCAGCGTCGTTATTCAAAACTGAAAACACATTTGCAACAACAGTCAAATGTTTCCGCTGCGCACACCTCCGCCTCGGCCACACCGCCGTCACCCGTATCAATGGGCTTGTGGCAACAGCAGCAGCAGCAACAATATCTGAAAGTAAATCAAGTCTTTGAAAATGAACGTGCCCTGACACGTTCGAATCTGCGACAAAATCGTGGTAAAATTGTTTTACTCGGTCTATTTGAACTGTCGACAAAATCCGGTCCACGACCGGAAGGCATAAGTGAATTGATTGCAGCACAAATGGCCGTTGAGCACATAAATCGCAAGAAATTACTGCCGGGCTACACCATCGAGCTGATGACGAACGATACTCAGGTAAGTGTGATTGGAATGCAATGAATGTATTGGCATTGTTTGGCGTTATTACAACTATTGTTTGAGATTTATAAACACGAAAAGAATCGAGTCTGTTAAAATCGACAACTCAAGGTTTGGGAAATTAATGGTTTTACGGTTTATAAAATATATCTGAATGTTAGAATGGTGTTCAAAATCTAAAGCCGGAAACACGTATTTTTCACCGGAAACTGTATGCAGTGTTGCCAATTCAAGATTTGAATTTGGCTTCAGGCATTTTTCTGACTTTTTCCATCAATTTTTTCTATGTTATGTTATTGCAACTTCTATTGGAATAAAATAATTCATATTTTCCACTAAAATTACTACAGTGGCACTCAAATTAATGGAAAACCATGTGACAACGAAAAGTTCTTGAAGCTTTGAAATAAGAGCCATCCGAATGGATTAAAGAATCTCAAAATTCTAGAAACGTATACTGCCATCCAGATACAGACTGTCAGATTTAAAGTTGTGGTCAACGTTACCATTTAATCTAGATTTTCATAACAATTTGGTTAAGCTACGAATATTTAAATCAATGGCGTTGTTTTTCATTCAAGGAAGTATTGTGGTTTGTTATAATTTAGTAATGGATAGAAAATGTTCCGTATAAGCCTGCTAATCAAAAGTTGCGGTTAAGAAATGGGTCATACCGTCTCTGATTGTAAAAACTACTATATCGGTTTGAATACTCAAATACTAACAAGATTCAAAGTTTAATTCTAAAGCAATTGAATTAATAGAAAAACAAAATTAAGAAAATGTTGTTAACTAGATGAAGATTTCACTTTTTATAATTCTTATGAATTCGTGAGTGAGGTACACCACTTAGTTCCCGCCATTTGCCCATAACTTAGACGTCATGTGATAAGCTTATGCGCGTGGCAAACAACCGCCTCGACACAATAGTGATTTTCTTCAGACGTCATATTCTTTTGGTAGTGTGAATATGTATAATTTTCTTCCAAATAACCATCATGTCCGGAAAGTATTGATTTTCTTCTTTCAATCGAAGAAAACGGCGGCTGCAGCTCATCGAGAGCTTCAAAACATTTACGAAGATGCCGCTTTAAGTGAAACAACGAGTCGAGATTAGTTTCATCGCTTTAGAAACGGTGATTTTGATGTTGACGACTGTTCGCATGAAGGAATACGAAAAACCTTCAAAGACACTGAATTGACGGCATTGCTTGATGGGGATCCGTGTCAAACACAGTTAGAGCTTGCTTCAATGTTAGGAGTTATCCACCAAGCTATTTCCAAGCGATTGGCTTGGAACACGGACACGAATGTGTATGTCGATGTGATAAACACGTTGGGAAGAGTGTCATAACGGACGAGCTATATTTAGGTTTTTTTTTCCAGATGTTAGGTTTGTTGGGAGAAACCTTGATTTTGGTTTTAACCTCTGTGTTGGTTCCTTGTTGACGGGACATGAGTCACAATGCCTTTCTGCATAAGAGTGCACTGTTCGATCGCGAATCATGCTATTGCGGTGCACCAGTCGAAGACTGGAGGGATGTGTTGGCGAATGTCCCTTACATGCAGATATAAGGAACCTCCATGGATTAGCGATAACTAGGTCAGGTGATGACTGGATAGTTAGTCACACGCTCCCTACCTATGGATTTTTGGCCAGAGTAATGGTGTTTACTTCTAGAGCGATCGCTCGGAGTAGGGCTACAATGACGTAGTTGTAGGAAGTGGGTCTGCTGACCTTTTCAAGGCGGTCTGACCTAAGGGTTGAGCGGCTGCGATACTGTTCGGATCATGGTGATCCCACGATCTCGTTCAGCTTAATAGACGGCAACTATTGCTCGTATGCAGGGGCACCAGTCGCTGAACTGCAAGGGGATGAAAATGGGTGTAGATTAGCTACAGAGTTTATCCAGAAGCTTTGTCTGGTACCGAAGGTGATAGGAATACAAACGAGCAGGTCTCGAGTTCGTGTCCTGTCATCTGTGTCTTTTTGATCTTTCAGGGAGTACGGACAGGCATGGGTCTTTCCTATATTTATATATCTCGGCCGCGACATCAAAATTGTTCTGGAAGATTTTAATGTCAAAATAAGGGAAGATGTTCTTGGTCCAACAGTTGGAAAATTCAGTCTACATGGTAGCATCTTCGGAAACGGTTATAGACTGGTTTCGTTTGCTGCGGCACGTAATATGGTAGTAAGTGGAACCAGATTCCCGCATAAAGACATCCACAAGGCTATCTCATGATCATAACACAAGGAATCAAATTGATAATGTGGTCATAGACGGAAGGCATGCTTCTAGTGTCATGGACGTGTGTGTGATTCGTGGTGCCAATATTAACTCGGATCATCACCAGATTGCAGCTAAGGTACGCACGAGATTGGGCAGAACGAAAAATGTTCGTAACCAGAAACAAAGGAGTACCCACAGCCTACTCCACCAAACTCTCACAACTACTACAACTAAACGCCCCTGATCCTGATGTTCCTGACGCACAGTCACATTGCGCATTCTATGACAACTGCTGCAAAAACCATACTTGAGTAAGTGAAACCGCGTTCAGACAGGCCCTGGTACGATGAAGAATGTCGCAAGTAACAGAATACAGCTCTTCTGTTGAGTTTCTCCCTCAAAACTGAAATTTTATTTCATTTTTATTGTTTAAAAATACCTTATTCTACTTGCAATTAGTTTGCCTTGTCATCACAAGGTGTATTGTTACGTCTGGGAACGTTGTTTGCTTTTAAAGTTTATAAACAACGTTTCCAGACGTCAACATAAATGTTTAAAATAAAAAATTATTAAAGGTATTTACCTATAATTAGGGAATAAGACCCCTGTGTTACTCGCATAGTGTCTGAGGAAAACGATGCTGCATACAGGACAACGATGCGGCCAATTGTAACGCTTGCAGTTAGGGAACGCTACAAGGCGAAGAAAAAAGAGGCGCACCAACTCTTTAGGCGGAAGAAACGGTTGTGGAAAGAGCGGGAGAGTGAGGAAATAGAAAGGTACAGGGATAGATGTGAAGCCCTAAAATTCTACCAAAAGATAAGAAGTACAGGGTTCGCCTCCTGTAAGAATAGCGAGAGAAATCTGGTCACAGATACGCAGAATGTGCTGCAACTATGCAAATAACATTTTTATAAACTCTTAGTTCCGGATGCCAGCACGAGTGAGGAAATCCCCAATTACCTCAATTATTGACGATGGCGTAAATTGCTCAGCTCCGAGCCAAACAGAGATCAGAATAGCAGTATTGCGACTTAAGGACAACGAAGCTGCGGGCGCTAACGGCCTGCCAGCAGAGCTATTTAAAACTGGTGACGATGAGCTGATAAGCAGCCTGCATCAGCTTCTAAATACAGTTTGGCTCGAGGAAAACATGCCCGAAGACTGGAATTTGAGTGTACTGTCCTTTGTTTAAAAAAGGCGATCCAAGTGTTTGTAAAAAATATCGCGGCATCAGTCTTTTACCTATTGCCTATAAGGTCCTGTCGAGTGTAATATGTAAAAGACTAAACCCGTTTCTAACTGACCTGATTGAACCTTATCAGTATCTGGCAAATCAACAATTGACCAAATATTCGCACTACGGCAAATTATGGAAAAGATCCATCGACACGTACCATCTTTTCATTGATTAAAAAGCTGCCTTCGATAACCCTATACGGCAAAAACTGTATGAGGCCATGTCCGAGTTTGGAATTCCAACGAAGCTTATACGTCTTTGCAGCACGACACTGACTGACACGAAGTCTTCAGTAAAGATAGGCAAAGATCTTTTGCGAGCATTTCTACATCAAACGAGGATTTGGGCAGGGCGACAGTCTATCGTGCGACCTCTTCAACATACTGTTGGAGCTGATTATGAGAAAAGCTGCAGTTAACACGACTGGTACCATCTTTAATAAAATCCATATGTTACTCGCATATGCAGATGACATAGACATTATTGGGCGAAAACTGAAGATGTTACTGCAGCTTTCTCAAGCATTGAGAAGGAAGCAACGAAAATGGGTCTGGTGGTAAACGAGAACAAAACAAAGTTATTGGTTTCAACGAACGTTTGGGACGTTGTGTAAACGTTGACAACTATAATTTTGAACTGGTTGAAGAATTCATCCACCTCTTTTCCGCTGTAAACAAAACGAATGATGTCAGCATGAAAATAAAGTGGAGAGTAATGATTGCTTACTTTTACTTTAACATATGTAAAGTGGGCTAAGCAAACGACTCAATGATAAAGCCCTCTCTCTCGAACAAAAATCCGACTGTACCAGACGTTGGTTCTACCTGTCTTGTTATATGGCGCAGAATCCTGGGTTATGACACAAACGGTTGAATCAGTACTGGCAGTTTTCGACAGGACACTACTCCGGAATATATATAATATATGTAAATATGAATTTGGCCGGTAGTTTGGTGGTGATTAAGAGGCCGCTGGGCTGAGTTTCCGCCTGATCAATTGATGTAGGACCCCTAGTGGGAGCATCACGATGGTTGTGGTTGAAATCAAAATCAATACAGACTTTGTGCTCGAATGTGGAGTTGCATTGCGACCAGGTGCTACAGACCCACAGAGTAGCAAATGTGATAAGATAGGCCTCACCATGTTTAACTTGACTCTCCCAGGAGAGCGCTGGCAATCGCATTGTAATATGGCCAGTGTGTCGCACATCGTGGTTAAGATTTTCACGACGAGACTCACGTTAAACCCCCGCGGACACTGTACATTTTTAAGAAAAAATTTATAAAATTTTGCAAAACATTACATTAGATGAACGTATTTATATGTCGGGATCACATGAGAGAAATTTCTCTGCGTGTAAAAATGTTGCATTATTGTATCTACTATTTTGTTCGTCGATTTCGTAAACCGTGTTTTTTCTCTGCATTGATATACTCGTAAGACAAGACAGGAGGGCACACAAAAGTCAGTTATTTCTTTCAGTGTTTGTGTGTGTGTCTTGCCAACATATGTCATCCGTCTAATAATACTGACATTGTTTTTGTTGTGTCTCTTTCGCTTTAGCTTTTATGACACTTAAGTGTATTCACTATAAAGTTCCTTTCATTGCGTTGTATGCCGTTTGTTGTACGATGATACAGCCGTTTCCGCTGTTTTCCTCCATAACAAAGGGCGCATTTTGCATAAATTTATACGAACACAACACTAACATATGAAGATGAAAGCGTGTGTCTAAGAACGTATTTGCATATGTATTAGAACGTTGGAGTGTGGTTAACTTTAAGCTTTCAATTTTAGAAAGCGCTTAAAGCGAAGGCAGGCGAGCACTCAATACATGTGCACGTAGTGTACATAATTAAATATTTATGAAATATTTATGCTTTGCATATTATGAAATTTTAAGGAGGCACGATTTATAGCTCTGACTTAATTAGCGAAATGTCGAAAGGATTGGCTGGAGGCTGGTGGCGCAAACACAGACTCTTACAATGTGTACCCTTACGGCAACAGGCGGCACTTTTTATTTATATGATGTGATTTCATTTTCTGCGATTGTATGACAATGTGGACTTGGCACAAAAGTTAGGGTAATTATTTGAAAATGTGTTGGCTTATTTTCAAATAATTACCCTAAATTTTTTTTTTTTTTTGGTCGTTTAATATTTTATAGACAATTCAGAGATCAAGGGTTGTGGCAATGTTAACTAGACATACGGCTTGGAGTTTGAATGTCAACGTTTGTTTAAACAGAAAAGTTATAAAAGCCAAGTGATCTTAAACAAAAACGATGAACCTGTTTTTCGTTATGCATATTTTATGGAAAATAAAATAATGGCAAAAATTCAACAGACTTGTACATTTTTTATTTGACAACTTAATCATGAGTAACTCGTTTTTTTTTTTGCCTTAAGAGATTTGTTTTAGTGATTTACGTATGATGTTGGTTTATGTGTTGTGTCATTCGTGTCATTTTAGAATTTATCATTTGCATGCAAAGATGACATTTAGGTTAAGAGAAGTCATTTCCATGAATTTATAAATTTTATTTTACATATATAAGACCCCGTTGAATATTATAGAGGTTAAGAAAGTGTACAAACTTCACTATCGTAATGGGAAAAATGACAGGTAGCGAAAGCAATTTTACACATTTTCCCAAAAATTTCTCAAATATCCCCAAATATTTAATATATTACTTCTATCGTCACACAGTACACTTAATTTCAACAAAAGATGTGTGAATACAGGCAAATTAATGTTACCATTTGGGTATACTGGTATGCTGTGTCCAAAAAGGAAGATTACCTTTTTACTTAAATCACACGGATTAATCCAGTCTCACAAGTATTTTGTTCTAAATTAATGATACTGCGGCAGATCTGTGTCAAATTTCTCATTATAAAAGTTATTTGTGTTTGACCTACGCCTGATTTTGAACGACGCAAAGAGTAATTTCGTAAAATCAATAGACCGCTCCGGGGACACCTATTTAAGAGAATCAACTTGAATCATATTTAGCTCCAAAAACCATAACGGAAAGTAACTATTTGACATCAAGGATTGGAAAATCATTTGTATTATTATAATCGGGAGGAACTCTATGAAAACGATAAAATGCAAGGCGTCTCAAGAGAACGTTTATACGAGTAAATAGTGATCGATTTAGATCTGAGATAACCCCAGAAAAAAGTTCATAGAGGTTAAATCAGGACTTACTGGACTGGCTTTCATCAATTTATGCCATCTCTACTAGAGACAAATTTATTACGACCATAAGGCAGAGACGTACTGAACGTGTATGAATTACTTTGCCCTGCTGTAACCATGTTATTTGGTGATAGCCAGGAAAGTTTTGCAGTTCAGGCAAAAAGTAATTGACTAACATTAACATTAGGCGAATGAAAAGGGTCCCTGGTGCTTGCGTTACGGATTCGCTGCGCTCCAGTAATTGTAATTTCGGTAGTAAACTTTGAATAGATCTTAATTGGCTGCTTTACGAAGTCAAGCCTCTGTTTGGGTCTCTGAGGTTTTAATTTTTTCACAAATTTAATTTTTTTTTTTTTCAAACACCTGCTTGCTTTCGAGTTAAAAGATCCGGATCGCCACGAGCACTTTCCCTGTTTCCTACGATTCTTGATAATATTAATAGTCTGGATTTCAGTTTTTCCACTATTATACTAGTCTCTTCAAACTTTTTGACCTAATTTCAAATGTTTGCCGTAACATTTAAATGGTGATAACTTCAAATACTGCAGAATCTTCTACATACGAAAGCACGAGGAATATGTCAATCAGTAGCCTGGCTCTTGGGAATTCAATCACAACGGAATGTTTCCTGCGTGCAAGATTTATACAAAAATGTTGAACTTTGGAAGCGCGTAAGCGTTTTAAATTTGCATAGTTCATTATTCCGCATTTTACATGAAGATCCAATTCAATTCGTGCAAGAATTAAAGCCTCAGGATAACAATCAGAAATTTGACTTTGTAAAGCAGGCAATTAAGCACTTTTTAACGTTTACCAACATCTTTTTTTCAGATAAAACTAATTTTCATCCTATTAGAAATGTAAATAAGCTGGACTGCCACTACTGGTGTGCAAAGAGTCCCCAACGCAAGCATCTGAAATACCTTAATTCATCTAAAGTGGCCATATGGGTCACCATGTCATCGGAAGGAATTATCGGCCAATATTTTTTTGAAGATGAAAGGGATGAAAGTGCAATTACAATGAATTATATGCATGTGGAGATGTTAGATAACTTCTTGTTAACTTTTGTGGTTTTAACCAAAGAATCTGTTTCCAAAAGGATGGAACAACGTCACACGAACTCCTGGTTTAACACCTATAGTAATTTTCCTGCGGGGTTATCTACATCTACATTTTGCACCAATAAGGCAACTACTCTGGCTCGTTTGGTAGGAAATATCAACCAAGAAATTACAGCCGTCGCGGAATCCGTTAAAAGAAAGTTTACTTTTCGCTTAAATGAGTGTCGCAAATGCGAGGGAAATGCTGCTAAATGCTGTACATTAAATTGTGTTAACTAATAAACAATTTTTAATCGAACCAACCAAATATATAAATTTTATGAGCTACTTAAACAACTAAGTTGTAATAGTAAATATGTCTTGCTAAAGCTGCAAAACTAAGCTTAGACGGTTCATTAGCATGAGCTACATCAAACCGCAAACTTACATTCCCCATTTTCAACATGGTTGCCTAGCCAAAAAATATTGTAAAATCCTGAAAAACGGTTTTTTACGATAGCGGTAACGGCAAGCTTGACAGGTTCATTGTATGGTGACTGTGCAGATCATGACGCAATAGAATTCACTTTCAATAACGATCGATCTTGGCGCTGCCAGCGACATGGAATAAATATGTATCATCAAATTTCATATCAAGTCACAGTGTGACATCATGAACGAAAATGGAAATATTCTTTCACACATAATTTTTGTTTAAAAAATATAATTTTAAGTTATCTTCCTTGTCTTCTCTATATTTCAGTGCGATCCAGGTGTTGGAGTAGACCGCTTCTTTCATGCCATCTACACTCAACCTGCCACACGCATGGTAATGCTTTTGGGTTCCGCATGTTCGGAAGTTACCGAGAGTCTAGCCAAAGTTGTACCTTATTGGAATATAGTACAAGTTTCGTTCGGTTCAACGTCTCCCGCTTTAAGTGACCGCCAGGAATTTCCATATTTCTATAGAACGGTGGCGCCCGACTCATCGCACAATCCAGCGAGAATAGCATTCATTAGACGCTTCGCCTGGGATACGGTAACGACGTTCTCACAGAATGAGGAGATTCATTCGCTGGCCGTCAATGATTTGGTAACCGAACTGGAGATGGCAAATATTTCATGTGCAGCAACGATAACATTTGGTGCGACGGATTATAAGGAGCAATTGCTGTTGTTGCGTGTAAGTGAAGTTTGCTGTATGATATATTTTATAATTTTAATATTTAGTAGATGACACTATAGATATCGTAAGGGGGAAAAGTACTCAGATATGTGCAGCACGCATAATTATTTTATTGTAGTACTGGTTATTTTTTTTTTTTTTTTTTTAGAACACGCGAAATATGCGGCTGGTTTTGAATTTGTTTTTGTCGAAGTTGATGGTAGTTTTTATAGCATTTTTCTATTTTCCGAAATAAATAAAAATCAAAGTTTCCAAATTCGTACTCGGACTATGGAACCAAAACATTTACTTGTATGGCACAATGTAACGTGAATTTTGGGAGCCGATACGATGGATGGATGGCGCCGGATTATTTTGGTGAAAAATGTTTACAGTTTCGGGAGACGACATTGTTTTGTATTTTTATTTGAGCCATCAAAAACCATCAAACGATCTCAGTGAATTTGATAACATGTAAAAAATTGGTTACAGTTATGTAATTCAATATTTCCATTTGAAACGTCTCAGTCCAACCAAAATTAAAGCCGAGCTAGATTCTACTCTGAAGGGGTCTGCTCCTCTGTTTGCAACTGTAAAATATTGGGTAGTAGATTTTAAAGGAGGCCGAATACCCTAGTGGTCTACCAATTGAGGTGCGCACGCCAGACACAGTTAAGAAAAGTTACAAAATGGTATTGGTTGATCACCGGCTAAAGGTGTGTGAGCCAGCTGAAATGATAAGCATTTCAAAATGTGGTATAAATCATATACTCGTATTCACCAAATATTTGAAGATGAGAAAGCTGTGCGCAAGATCGGTGCCGCACTTGCTTTCAATAGAGCAAAAACAGTGTCGTGGAGATGTTTCAGTGAAGTATTTGGCGATGTTTCACCGCAACAAAGTCGATTTTTTGCAGCTATTTGCAACCATAGACAAGATATGGATCTATCACTTCACACTTGAGAACAGGTTCACAAAGGAATAATCAAAACAGTGGACTGGAATGAGAGAATCGTGGGACCATCGCGAAGACGGTTCCATCTGCAGGCAAGGTCATGTCGTCTGTTTTTGGGAACGCGCAAGGATTATTATTATCGATCAGAAAAAAAAACCCATCAACGGCGAATATTATGCTGGTTTATTGAAGCATTTAGGTGATGAAATTGTGAAAAAAGGCTGCATTGCATCAAGACCATGCTGCACGGCGAAGACAAAAGTGAATGAATTAGAGCTCGAATTGCTTCATAGCGCACCTTATCCGTCAAGCTTAGCTCCCTCGAACAATTTTCTATTTTCATGTTTGAAAAAATGGCTCGATGCTAAAAGATTTTCCAACAATCAAGAAATGGAATCTGCGGATATTGGCTATTTTAAGGTATTTGACAATTCTTACTGTAAACACGGTATTGAAATTATTGAATATTGCTGGAAAAAGTATATCGAACTAAAAGAAAAAGATGTTGAAAAGTAAAGAAAAAATTTCCCAACTTTCTTGTGTCTTCTTTGTTAGGTCGGCTAGTTTTGTGACCGCCCTCGTAATTCATTCACCAATGGTGGGAAATGGGTCACTGCGACTGCAAACTTACTCATCTATTGTCCGAAATAAATTAAAAAATCAAATAAAAATAAAAATTAAATAAACCAAACATATAGGATTATCCATTTTTCGGCTTCAAGTTAAATAAATGCATCATTGTAGTGCTTGGACCTCGCCATTATGTACGAAATGCAATATCATTTAAATGACCGCCTTTGGATTGGTTGCAGCATGGATCCTTTTGAGTTTACTTCAGCGTCATTTTTGAAAATGCGTACCAAAGAGTTACTTTTTCCGCGTGTAATGGCTTTCCCACAATCACTTCTGGGTTCTACGAGCCCCATATGCAACAATTTCGCTTGTTGATATAACCACCGAGTGAGAAATTAGCTTTATCACTGAAGAAAATTTTGTTTGTTGTTGCTTTGTTTTAACTATTTTTACGGGTTCATCGGTTGTTAAACGATCCATATTAGTAAATGGCAAACCTTTCACTAAATAAATAACACTTCAGATGACAGGCGGTTTTAAAACCGTAAAATGAATAACCCTATATTTAAAAAAAGGTAAAAAATATTCAACAAACAATAATTACATTAAACTCTCAATAAAACGTCGTAAAAAGTTGTATGTATTGTGTCAACTAAATTTATGACTTTAAGCGCAATCAGCTCGAATTGGGTGTCTACATATTTGAGCACATTTCTGTGTATCATGTAACGTACACGAAGCCATTGCTGGATCGCGAATGCAAATTCCAAAAAAAAAGTGTTCAACTTCTATGCATCATAGAATTAATATAGAGAGAGGAAAATGTTCGATCGAACAATGGTTATTTAATGATGTTCGGCCTTATGTAATGTAATTAATGTTAATTCATATTTCTTAATGTTACGCACAGGAAAAAAAAGCAATTAATTGCTTAATATACGATAACGTAATAATCAACGCAAGACCAAATTTGCAAACTTACCGACTCTCAGGATGAAGAAGGCCTTCTGCATTCAATGGTCGCTGGGTGTTAAGTCTTTGTTTTATAGTGAAGAATGTATACATTATCTTGCGTTGGCTTTACAATACAGTTGTTAAAACATTCGAAGAGCTAATTTTAAGATAAATGTTATAAAAAAAATTCAATAATCAAAACTCAAATTAATACTTCTTTTCAGATTTTAGGTAAATTTTCCGAATAGATAAGGACGATTCTTTAGAACTCATGATGAGATAGGATGCTGTTGAGAAATGCCAAATGAAGGTCTGGTTCCGCCCTTTCCAGCAGACGTGAGGGTGTGGTAATGTCGCTTTTTTTAATCCCGTATTATAACGGCAGATATGTAGCACGGATCCGAGTTATAAAAACCAAGTTGCAATTAGTGGCAATTAATTGGAAATTTATCAGGCACTCTTGGCGTGGCAAAAACACGATGATGAAGGTGAATGGAAGTTATTTTTCCCTCTTGTCTGGGTTATATGAAGGACCTCGCATCTAGTTATGTTTTCGCCCAAAGCCTTACTTGCTCGTCGTATAGCGTGTGGGATAACCTTAGATTTTCTTATATGGAAAAATAAGTTAATTTTCCGGAAACTTTTTGGTGCGCCTAAAGAAACGTGTTCACGCCGGTATGGAATGAATTTCCGCAAGCAGACACTGGCGCTTGATCAAACCCCGAATTATCAGTGTGTTGCAGACGTTACTTGTCGAGCTGTTGTTACGAATCGTTAGCAATATGTTGCCTTTAACCAATCCATGCAGCTGAATGGTGATGTATATTATCTTCAACCGGTCCTGAAATGGATGTTTAGCACCCTTTCTAGACAGAAATTTTAATCCGGTTGATGTTCTCCTTTCAAGAGTCTGTCGAAAAAGAAAGCTCCTGGACATCTTATGAATTCAAGAAGATGGTGTCGGTGATAAAATGTGTGACAAAACGTCAAATCTGCTATAATAATAATTGTTGCCACTATGCAAACGTTAAACGGTGTATTTTGACCCTAATTATGTACATGTCAAAGTACATAAATATTTATTTTTTAGAGCAACTGTCCTATCACAATTTTCACCATAAAAATTAAGTTTAATGTTCAAATGCAAAAAAATCTCATCACAACTAAATTCCGATCAAAATAATAGTTTATAACTTAATTACTGCCAAAATAATCATTACTTTTAATATACATTTTTATACAAATAGAATATGTTCGTCAACTAAATGTTAACTCAACTAGAAGTACAATAAATCTCGTGTGTACAATTATTGTACAATGTTAAAGTATATTTGTGTAAGAGAGACAGCTGTTAGGAGAAGGTCTCCAAATATGCAAATGAGCATATCAAAATAAATAACGTAAACCAGCTGACAAGTTGATGAAGATCTTCTTTAACTACACCAAACATCATACCAAATTCGCGATAATAAATAAAATAAAAGATGAAAAAGAATTAAAGTAAATGAGCAAATTCTTGTAGAAAGCCCATTACAATCACTACGATAGTCCACTCTCTTCTCAATAAAAATATATTGCTTTTTGGCCCGATTAGTGCGGTGCTAATCTTTTCTTTAATTTTGTCCTAGTAGTTCCAACATATACCTATACCTTCTGGCATATGTTGGACTTGTCCTCATAGCATTTTATTTTGCTATTTAAATTAAATTTATCCTTGTTCCTTATTTTTCATTTTTCTAGTAAACAGGCCAGTAACCATTGGCTGTACTGTCCCTCTTAAAAGTTAGGTCAAATTTCTCTCCGTTATACAAATTAAAGCATTTAAGTTTTCAGAAAAACCGAGTTCATATGTCAAGGATTTGAATGTTTTCGTAGAAATTTGCATTTATTTTTGTGATTCTTTACGCTTAATTTGATAAATTAATTGTTCTATTATCAATTTGGAGAATTCAGTCTTTCTCAAGACGTATCTAATTTTGCCTAAATTTGCGTTGTGAAATTGGACATCACTGATTTTCAGTGTTTTTATTTTAGTGATTCTTTTACAAGTTTGCTTATGCCAAACTGATGTTCTTGTTTGGCTTTACCTTTTACTAGGAGTCACACCCTGTCTTATTTCTGCGATAGGATGCACAGTTTCTGGGTTATATACAATTTTACATTTTAGCGATTTTTTATAGTTTTTATCAATTTAGCGTTTTTTGTAGATACACCAGTTGTACGAAAAATGTTAACGAAACTTTGAGTATTCCTAACTCTAGAGCACAATATTCTACAGGACACAATCGCCGATAGTGAAGTGTTAATGTGTGTTTACGTCTACGATTATTTTTATAGATTGCCAAAGATTATTTTAAGAATATATACTCGTATACACAGAGTGGTGCACGAGTCGTGCTACAAACACAATGTCAATATCAATGGGTACCCTTATTTAAAGATGTTGAAGGAGATTTTTTTTTTTTACCCAGAACCGCGCTGAAGACGTATCCGTTACAACAGCATTTGGTTTCACAAGATGGAGCAACTGAACACATAGCTAAATCGGTTATGGCGAACTTCCAACGAAAATTTCTAAGCAAATTAATATCCCGAGACTCCACGTTCCGCTTGCCCCAAAGGTCACCTGATCTGACTACACCAAACTTTTTTTATGAAGTTATGACAAGTAAGAGGTGTACAAACAGAAACCAAAGTATTGGACCGAATTGAAACAGTCCATTAAAACAATAATTGAGGCGATCCCGACTTCAATCATTTAGGCCGTAATGAATCATTTTCTGATCAGGTGTCACATATGAGTGACTGACCATAGTGATGATTTTCGGTCTATCATCTTCAAAACCAATTAATTCTATAAAATAAAATTGAATTTTCTATACAATAAAAAAAGAAGTAAAATACATTGATTAGAAAGAAAAGTCAAAGTGAAAAGCGTACTGTATACTCTGTCATTTCATCATTAAATGACGAGTGTCCAACCACAACGTCTAATTTTTGGTGAATGGGCCTTACAGAAGCTCTGTGAATCTGCCTATTTTATCGAAAAATTGTGTTCAGCGATGAACCTCATTTCTTGCTGAACAGATACGTAAACAAGCAAAACTGTCGCATCTGGAGTGGTGAACAGCCACATGGCATACATGAATTACCGATGCATTCTGAAAAAAAACGACAGTCTGATGTGGTTTATGGGCTGGTGGCATCATCGGTCCATTTTTCTTCAAAGACGACCGTGGAAGAAACGCTACCGCCAACGGCGAAAGATATCGAGCCATAATACGCGATTTTGTTGTCCCAATTGGCTGAGTTGAACTTGGTTGACATGTGGTTTCATCAGGACGGTGCAACATGCCACACAATGGACATGTTGAGGGACGAATTTGATAAGAAACTTATCTCTCAATTTGGCCCTGTGAGTTGGTTCCTAAGATTTTGCGATTTAACGCCTCTTGATTATTTCTTGTGGGGTTATGTCAAGTCGTTAGTCTATGTGGGCAAGCCGATCTCTATTAAAGCCTTACAGGATAATATAATACGCGTTATTCGTGGAATACAGGCCGCAATGCTCGAAAAAATTACGAAAAATAGGACCTTCCGAATGGACATTTTGAGACGGAGCCGCGGACAACATTTATATGAAATTATCTTTAAATATTAAATGGCAAAAACCAATCTATTGATTCCAATACAAAATTTTAATATATGATGCAAATTTTAGAGTTTTATTCGATTTTAAAAAAAAAATACGATTAAAAAATTATCCTACCTATATATAAATTTCTTATTGTAACACAATATGTGGGCCATCCTGTGTTAGGAATATTTTTATGCAGTGCTTTAATAGATGTACAGTATTCATTACACAGTTTCCATTGTATTGGGGGTCTGACAAAACTTACGTAGCAACAACTTTGAATCCTTTCATTGTGTAATAAAGAATTGTCTTACCAAAAGTGGAAAACGATAGTGTAGTATGTTATAACTCTGTTAATTGCAAAAGTAATCTGCTGCTTTTTCACAAAATTATTTTTGGTCCTTGTCTCTTATTTCCTAAAATAATTCCTCAACAACCAACAACTCCATAGAAATTGATTGGAGCTCACATCCATCAACTTTTGCTGTAAAATTTACATTATTTTCTCCCTAAAACCACATCAATTTGCTCGCCATTTTCACATTGATTTTTTATTTTGCGGTTTTCTGCTGGCAACAGAGACTGGTGTCGACGAATACTCCTTTTTATTTGCTACCGACAAACTAAAACTTTTTATGCAAATTTATTCATTGAAAACAACACGCTCTTTCGTTTTTCTTAAGGAAAGTGATACTCGTATTATAATTGGCAGTTTCTCACCCATCCTGGCTCCCCACATCCTGTGCGAGGCGTATCGCCTGCGAATGTTTGGCGCTGATTATGCTTGGATCCTGCACGAGAGCATGGGCGCTCCCTGGTGGCACGAGTTAGCGGCCACAACGTCCTACTGTACAGCGAGCGAATTACAAACAGCTGTTGAAAATTTGATAATAGTATCATCACATAATAGCATTGTTGGCAATAATAGGAGTCTAAGTGGTCTGGTAAGTGCACTACACACAATGTAATATCATAAATTTCCATCATCATTCTATAGTGTTGCTCTGCAAAATGAAAACTTTAAATTGATGTAATGAGTGGATATACCAGAAAATGGTTATTATGAAATACTTTACGTAAGTTTCATTAGAATTTGAACTTTTTCCGCCACGAAGCCTATGGAGAAGAGTGTAAAAAGAAGTAATGAATTTGGAAAAATTGAAAATGTTTCAGGGTGTTTTGTTATTTACTTTTCAATTTAGTGAAGAAATATTTCTGGATTAAATATTGAACTATTCACATGCTTTACAACTACAGGATTTTTATAATCAAACTTTCTATACGGAAGGCTGTTTTACAATTATTAAAAAAGTTGTCAATATTTGATTAAGTTCATTTCCCCATATTTTCTCTGCGTAGAAGTGTAGAATGAAAATATATGTATTTATCAAAAAGAGACCAGTAATGCCTACATCATCAGTATAACCCAACATCATACGATATGACATTGCGATTCGTGTTAATTGCAGTTTTTTTCATAGTCATCTGCAACAGTATGTTGAATAGATCACTCGAAGTGGTCCAATAAGTCTGTCAGTGGAATACCCAACTTAGGCAATACATCATATAGGTACAATTTCTGCTGTAAAGGTGAAAAGGTGATGCTTGTAATCGGTTTCTCTTGTTTTTACTCCAGGATTTATGTGAATACATGATGAGTTGAGGACTTAACAGGTCCAAATTCATACTCATCCAGATGAGATAAATAGATAGTAGGCTTTAGTGCTTCGCATATCATATTCGACAGAACTTTAGGGTCCAGTCATAGAGAAACTCTCATTGAGCAAGATCATGTTTAGAGTCTAATGTGAGCTGATTATCAGCTCACTACTACCGGTCTTAAACGGGTTCGCCGGCAATCCATCAGCACCCACAGTTTTGTTGGTCTAAAACTGTGATACTACTATAGTTTCTAGCAATCGATGCCATTAAAGTTAGCTGAAATTATTTCTGAAACATCCAGCTAGCCTTATGTTCATTCATCGCTTTAAAATCTCTATTGAATCGATACTTATCTGAGCGGCAGCCAAATAGTGACCCAAATTTATGTTAGCACCGCGAGTGACAGGTGTTTCCATGGAACTAAAAGCGTATTTTCCACACACTACACAAGTGGCCTTATATATATCCTCATATAGAAACTGGTTCCATTTACTACCAGGTTATAAGCCGTGGCGACATAAATGGGTCTAAATGTATTTGGCATGATTAGAGGGAATCTGCTACACAATTTTAATTTCCCCACCGTTTTACTAAGAATATCTTCCTCTCTTATTTTGGTGCTAAGGTATTCGGAAGGGTAGGAATATCACCGCCAGCGGCCGAATCCTTACTCTAGGTAACCCAGCTGTAACAGACGTTTCTCTTTGACGCAATACCGGCTAGAGGATGAATAAAATGCTAAGATGACTAATGAACACATGCCATGATCGCCTTTTTTAAAGTCAAAACAAAATATAATCTAATTCCAAGCATAATAAAGGTTGTCCCAACAAGAACGCAAGATTTAAATTTGGCGCCATTCGAAGTGTAATTGTTTGACATTTGAACAATTGTTATTGTTTGCTAGTAGAAGGTACGAGGTTAGTAAAAATGGAGCACTACACGAATGAACAACGCATTCTTATTGTGAAATTGTTTTACCAAAATGGTGAAAGTTTTGCGGCCACAGTTCGCAAATTGCGATCAATTTGGGGTCACAATAATGCTCCAAAAGAGTCAACTGTAAAGAGATTAATATATAAATTTGCCAAAATTGGATCTGTTAGTGATGTAAAGACAACAACGCGCTTTCGACCAGGTCGATCGAACGAAAATGTCGCTGCTGTACGCGACGATTTCGCTCAAACTATATCCACTTCAATTTGACACCGAGCTCAGCAAATTGGTGTCTCCAAATCCACTATGCAGCGAATTTTGACGAAAGATTTGCATCTTCATGCATATAAAGTTCAATTGACTCAGGAACTGAAGCCAGCTGACCATGGACATTCTGACCATTTCCATCTTAATGGCTTCGTCAATAAGCAGAATTGTCGCATTTGGGGTGAGGAAAATCCTCGAGTGATTCACGAGAAACAAACGCATCCTCAACGTATCACTGTGTGGTGTGGATTTTGGGCTGGAGGAATCATTGGACCTTTTTTTTATGAAAATGAGACATGTCAACCGCAAACAGTCAATGGTGTTCGGTATCGTGAAATGATGACCAGTTTCTTCGTGCCTAGAATTGAAGAAATGAATGTGGAGGGCATGTGGTTTCAGCAAGACGGCGCCACATGTCATACAGCCAGAGAAACAACTCAATTGCTGCATCAGTCATTTCCCGATTGTGTTATTTTGCGTTTTGGAGACCATAATTGGCCGCCTAGATCGTGCGATTTAACACAATTAGACTTTTTTCTTTGGGGTTTTTGAAGTCGATGGTTTACGCTAATAAGCCGACGACGACTCGAGTCTTAAAAGAGGTAATTGGACGCTGCATTAATGAAATACCGCAGCATTTATGCAAAACGGTCATTGAGAATTTCATTAACAGATCGCGTGTGTGCCAGCAAAGCCGCGACGACCATCTGCCGGATGTGTTGTGCCATACATAACCTCATTCTGTCTACTTTACGATATAATAAAGTTTCACAATTTTTTTTTTTTTTTAGTACATGTGTTTTATTTAAAATTTAGATCTTGCGTTCAAAATATATATGAAAAAATCTCATTTACTTTAAAATTTCTTTCCAGTCGTCCGAAATAGTAAAAATGGAAAAAATTTAATTACTATTCAATAGCATTGAGAGTTGTTTTTGAACCAATTATTCAAAAAAAAACGAGTTAAAGTTGCACCTAATGTTATTTTTATAATAATATGTTATCATTTTTTTATTTTAATCATATTATAACGTGAGATGCCAATTGTAATTTAAATATAAGGGTTTCGAGTTAAATCAAGTTCTACAACTCAAAACGAATACTATCGAAATAATATAATAATTGTATCGATTATTTGTAATTGAATAGTTGGTACGAGTTGAACGAAATCTACTCACAAACTTTCAATTCGAAAGTCTGAGCTTCATACGAAAAAACCAAAAATTTTGTCGATTGTTGGATGGTCTCAAAAGGTTAAGTTTTGTTACGATGCGGTATTTGCATAACACATAATAATTCATTTTTTTACATTAAAAACAAATTTTTGACAAAAACAGCAGAGACTCAATTGTACTGTATGATTGGTCCAAACCCATTAATTTTGGAAACTTGTAAACCCATTAACTTCAATTAACTTTAGTAATGGTAAATGAAAAATGTGATAAAAATTGGTTTCGAGCAATTATGAAGATATCATCTATAACAGTGCCGGGAATTATAGAAACAATAGGATCGTCGATAATTGCCGTGATTTCCTAATTCAGGCTGACTTGTTAAAGTGTCTTCTTCATATTTTCATCGCACTCTGCTCATCGGCCATGCACTATAGCCTCTACTTTCTACCTATTGGCAGAGTAATCGAATTTGTTCCGATTCCAGCAACTTTTTACCTTCAATAGCTGTTTCACCCGTACGATAATTAGACATAACCCTCCTATTTGTAAACAAACCAAAAAAAAACAAATTCTTTTACATCCCATGAATGAGATATGAGAGAGATTTTCACATTCAATGAGCTTAAATGAATCTTATTTCTTGACTAACTCAACTGTAGACCCCAGTTTAACGACGATTTCGAACGTCACAGTTTGAGAAACATTTACAAGACTTGTCGACTACTCGATTACTAGAAGTGTTCGTCAGATATCTGAGTGATCACCGCTCAAATAATGATAGGTGGCTATATGTGGAATTGAACCCGCAATCATGCCAACAATAGTCACGTGTAGTAATCACCGCACCACGTTCGATCTCCTATATTCTCCCTATATTATTCCCCAAAAGCACGTCTCGCAGAGCTACACTGCACACATCATCTTTTTTCTGGGATGCTATATAGCATTCTTTATCAAGGATACTCAGAGTATGATTTTTCGTACCCAAGTACGGGTACGCTTTGTATCTGGTACATCGGGATTAGGGACATTTTGCCGTAGTAATAAAGGTAGTTTCCAGAAGTAGGCTAGATAAGAACTGGCTCGATTAAGGACATGGTGATTTCGTTGTTATGATAGTTTGTTGCAATAGACGGCGTCTATATTAGGTGAATGCAGCTTTTCAAAATCTAGTGTGTTTGATTAAGTCCGTTTTTTATTCTGCTCAATATCGTGCGCACGTAACTGCACCAAGGCAACGTGGTTATATGACCTTTGGTATTATGCTTAGGTCCTGCAAATATCTTTGTAATAGAATCTGGTTCCACTTTCTTCCACGTGTCTCATAGTGGCATATCTAACAAGTGTGATTTCATGATTAGAGGTATAGGGTTATCTATTTCTCATTTTAAATCAAAGTTAAATAAATAGCACTTAAAGCTATGATTTCGATAAAACTTTTATTTCATTATAATGCTTGGACCTTGCCCCTACCTCTGAAATACAATGTCATATGGCCGCCTCTGGACTGGTTGCGTCAATGGAGGTTTTTGAGGTTACGGTCCAATGTCACCTCCAGACCACCTCCACCACTTTTTCCAGATGCAATGGCTTTTTCACAACCACTTCTGGATTCTTTGAGCCCTATATGCGACAATTTTGCTTGTTGACGTAACCACTAAATGAGAAATGAGCTTTATCACTGAAAAAAGTTTTGTTCAATTGAAATCCCGCGTTTGAATCACTACTTTTGTAGTTAGTTTTAACTATATTTACGCTCCCTTCGGTTGTTAAACGATCCATATTCGTAAATTCTAAACCTTTCACCAAATAAATAAAAATTCAGATGACAGGTATTTAACATACCGGCAATTTTAAAGCTACTAAATTGATTACCCTATATATACTGATTACATATACTGAATTTGAATAGAGACTCTGTACAAAATCCGAGCATTTAAGTGACATATTCTTATATCATAATCCTTACGCCAATTTATTAAGTCGTCAAAATTTGGACAATTCCTTTCTTTTTTTCTTTGTATTAGCTGTATATAATTGATAGGAAATGAAAAGCCCAAGCAATAGACCATAAGGCTGACCGTAAGGTGAATGGAATGAGGATCCACTTTCCATCATTGTTACGCAGACTATATTTCAATATAGACACTCTATAAATAGTCCGGCAGAAAGAAGCGAATCACAGAGCGCCGTTATCCAAATGCCCTCGTATAGAGGTCCAGCAATGGCTTGAGATTCCTTGATGTATTCCTATTACTTAACACAAACGACATACTAATAAATAAATGACTCAATGCAAAAATAGTACCTGAAATTAGGATAACGCCGTATTTATCCCAAACTCAGCGCTGATTTATACGAGTACTTTGCGAATATGTGTTTAGCAAAAAAAAAAAAAACTTTGCTGTTGCAATATGTAATTCGAAAGTGAAATATACATTTTGTTAAAAACGAAGCTTTTTATTCAAACCTCCATATGTAACTGTGTGCCTTTTTGTGCATAAGTCAAGTATAAGATCGTATTCTGTAATTGTGATTATTCTGTTATTTAGTCTTTAGTCGTCTTTTGTTAGTTTTTACGATAGCAGAATGAATGAAAGGCTGGTTGCGACAGAACTTATTATAATATACGTGATTAAGTGTAACATGATTTTCGATTCCGCAGAGTTAGCTTGTATTTTACCTAAAAATGCTTACTAAAATTATCTTATAAAAAATTACCTACTCCTAGATTCGGTTAACCAATCAATTCTTATTCATAAAAGTTACAAAAATTGCATAGACTTTAAAAATTTTCAGTTTTTCGGTGGCATCAATAAACAAACTGTGAATTTCTAGAATTTCCAGTGGTAGCTAAATTCCAAAAAGGTTGATACCATTAAATTCGGCTTTCGTTATTCAGCTTTATTAATTGTAATACATGCTCCACTTTCTCCTACTTTCAGTCTCTGCCAACGTTTATTTATCTCTCCGTGTAAATCAGTGTTACCCACCAAACCATTTCATTAGTTTTACATTTACAAAATTTTTTTAATTCCTACCACAATTTTGACTGGGAGCCCAACATCTAAGAATTATTAGCATCAGCATTATTGATGCAATTTTAATTGCCTCCTACAATACTAGATTCAAATTAAATATCATCATTGGCGACCGCCGTCATTTCAATATCTTATTTGTTTTGCCTGGCAGTAAAATAATGTTTCTCTAATTTTTTAGAATAACGATATGTTTTACATGCAATTGCATCAGCAATCAGAGAAATTCCAGCAAAATTTCAACAATGACCACTTCACTATTAAACTGCAGCCAAAGCAACGACAAAAGCATAAAAGGCATGTTGCAACAACTGCCAACAGTGGCAGTGGCACAAACAAAGGAACCGCGAAAAACGCGCCAAAGCAAACAAGCGGGAGCAGAAATAGCTATAACAGCACTAACAGTAGTCATGGTCCCCGACATCTGACAACAGCAGATGCAACCACAGCAACAACAAGTGCCACAAAGGCTGCAACATCATTATTGTCATCGTCAGCGCCCACAACAATTGTTTCACGTTATGCTCCACAGACCTATGATGCAGTTTGGGCTATTGCGTTATCGTTACGTGGCGCTGAGGAACGTTGGCGCAAAGATGCCGTGGAACAATCAAAACTAGATCGCTTCGATTATACACGCAGCGATATGGCCACAGAGTTTTTACACCAAATGGGAAAATTGGATTTTTTGGGTGTTTCGGTAAGTTTAATCTCAATCAGCACAAGAACAACTGGTAGTAACGAATGTAGCGTTGCCTGAAGGTTCAAGTAGCGTAGAAATAAAGAATTGTAGGCGAGATAAGCTTAAAGTTGCAACTGAAATGTACTTCTTATTATTCGTATGAAAGCCGCATGGCTGGTAATTGAAAATGTAATGAAAATATAATTTACAGTACGCCACCGAATTCTAAGTTTTGGTATTTCAAGTAATTGATCAAAATCCGGTGTCCATTAATAACTGAATCATATAACGTAAATTTTGGGCTGAAAAACATATTCAACATTACTCAAAATATTTCCTACATTTAAGATGTACCAAAAGGAATTCTTTTATTTTTTGAAGGTCTTATTTAGCATAGTTAGAATGAGCCGACCTTATTCGATAACTTGTTGTCATTTTGAAGGCATTTCCGTTCTGTCTCTATCTTCGAATGCCCTGTTCAAAATCGCTTGGGTAAAAATTTCACCACCTCCGATTTTTCCAAACTTCTCTTGAAACGAAGTTTCCAAAATCAAATTAATGCACCATAAGTAAGAATGGATGGTAACCACTTAGTACCTAGACTGGACTGTAAACTAAAGGCATAGAATCCTCCCTACCAAGCTGTCAAAGATTCTGGCGAATTATTATCGAAGTCTGTAACATGGTATTGCCTTGATGGAACACAATTCGTCTGCTATCGGCCAAAAGAATTCTCCCTTAGCCAATCCTGGTGGATCAGATGGTCAATTTGATGGCAATACATGCCCGAATTAAGAGTAGAACCATAGGGGTGCAGCTCATAGTAGATGATTCCCTGCCAATCCCCCAAAACACACAGCAAAAGCTTCTTGGCCATCAATCCTGGCTTGACAACTGTTTGCGCCAGCTCACCGCGAATTGACCAAGATTATTTTCACTTAACGTTGTTGTAAAAGAACCAGTTTTCTACTTCAGAAACGTTTCGATTACGATGCAGCAGTGATTCACAGATGACAATTATATGACTTTTTTTTTTTTGAGTTAATGTACAGTGTTTAGTCAATGATTAGGCCCTGCCCAACCGACAAAGTGCTTGCATAATGGTCGAACTCGACGATTTCTATTATTCTATCGACATTTTGGACAAATGACTTTCCAGAGCGTGACTTTACTTTGGTATCAAAATTACAGGAATGGAATAAATTAGATAAAATTTGCTCATAATTGAGAGTTACAGTATCAAAGCCGTTACCAACATTCACCTTTTCGCCTTTATGGAAGAAAAACTGTAAAATTGGCATATTTCCCCTTGTCTGACGATCAAGCAGTACTGAGCCAAATAATTATCTGAGAGGTTTACTGAGTATGAAACCTTATCTTTCTAACGCCATCTAGCGTAACGCGGTCGCACTTTTATGGCGCGATATGCAGATTATTAAAGCTATCTTTCGGAAAAATAATTGCTGTACGTTATATATAAATTGCATATTTATCGAAAAAAAATAATAGATTTTTCTGTTATTTCAACCGATTCGGGGGCGGAAAACAGCTAAAAGAGGAAGACAATCGTTCGTGATGTTACATTTTCTTTGACCAAATACAAAATTTATTTTGCCCTATCAAAGTCGAATACTTCAAGAAAAAAAACAATTGCTGGAGGTTAAAGTCAATCTTTGACACTTCCATCAAACGCATTTCATTATTCGTGAAATATCTCTATAGCGGCATCGAGTTAACGATTTAGGCCATAGCCTTTGGGGCTATAATCATAATGGGGCTATAATTATTGACCTATCCTCGTGTGACATAACATAACATGCAAAAAAATTAAAGTATATTAATATGACAACTATATCATTGTTTTACGTTCTCTCATCATCCTCTATTTATGATATTGCAGCTTCCATTCATAATTTAATTAATTATAAAACCGCCCACTTGCAAAAACGTATTCAAACGTTCAAGCCCAACGAATTTTGAATAACTACAAATCGTATGGCAACAGTGGAAAAAATTTGTTTTTTTATATACTGTTAAGTGTTGAATATAATTTAATTAATTTGATCTTCTGCATTTTTTCTTATTTCTTCCGTTTTCTTTTTCAGGGTCCTGTTTCATTTAGTGGTCCCGACCGCATCGGCACCACCGCATTCTATCAAATACAAAACGGCCAACTAGAACCGATTGCCTTATATTATCCTGCCGAGAATGCGTTGGACTTTCAGTGTCCTCACTGCAAAAGTGTTAAGTGGCACGGCGGTCAGGTGCCAATTGCGAAACGTGTCTTCAAAGTTCGTGTGGCGACAATAGCCCCTTTGGCATTTTACACAATAGCCACATTGGCGTCGATGGGCATTGCAATGTCATTGGCGTTCCTGGCATTTAATCTGCATTTTAGAAAATTAAAGTAAGTGACCGTGTGCAAAGTTCAGCAGTCAAAGCAGCCAAAGGATGCAAAAGGAAAATGAGTTGGAATGGCAGAGTAAATGCCAATACATTTAATGTTGTAATGGAACGTTAAAGATTTCTGGATTCTTAATGGACTACCCACTTTGATATACTCTGTGTTTGTGGTTATATTTCCAACTATGCTTAATTGGGTTACATCCTTTTTGTTGGCTGAATTCATTAAGCTGACTTCTACAATATTTCACAATATCGCCTCTTATTTTTCACTGTTTTTTTCTTTCGTTTTTTTTCTTCTTCCTCTTTATTCTTTTCTCTTTAGAGCTATTAAATTGTCAAGTCCGAAATTAAGTAATATCACCGCTGTGGGTTGTATTTTCGTTTATGCTGCCGTCATTTTATTGGGCTTGGATTACTCGACACTGCCCTCGGCACAAGACAGTTTTGCCACCGTTTGTACGGTAAGTTGGTTGTTAAGTTACGAGTGTCATTTCTCTTGTATTGCTGGGTCGCTTTCCTCCTCATTTATTTGAACGGTTATTGAGCCATTATTTTAGTTTCGTAAAGTATATCAAATGTACACTTAACGACATAGTTGAATGTTAAGAGTAGTATTATTTAATGAGAAGTGTGAAGCGGATATTGTAGATGATATCATAATTGCAATTGAAAAGATTGGCAAGTTTATAAAAAAAACACTGGGTCGTTATTAAAAAAGTAATATATTTGTTTGTTTGATGGAGTAAATGGTACTCGGTCCCTTAACGAATCGAAAGGAAGCAAAAACTAATCTCCAATAATATAGACTATAGCCTCAGTGCTACAAAATCAAAAAAGAAAGGGTAATAAATCAATTGCAACAATTCATTACAAGATATAGTGAAAATAAATGCATTATTTTTTCAATAAATGCATATTGCGGGCGTTAGAAAGATAAAATTTCAAAAAATTACTAAGACAGTTTTGTGATTGCTTGACACAGTATTGTGTGAAGACGCGTCAAAATTGACGACAAAGAGCAGAGCAAAAAGAAAATATGCCATAATTGAAAATTTTTCTTCGATAAAGGCGGAAACGCATACCAAGCGGCTGAAAATATGAATATTTTTTGTAGCCCTGGTACTGCAACAGTCGATTTCATTCCGGCAACTTTAATATCCAAAAACCAATTGTTAAAGTGTCATTAGAATAAACGTAATTGTTAAGTGCGACCATCATTTAAGTACTTTTTCGATCGCTGATTGTACATAAAATCCATTTGAAACCACTTGAATTAGGCTGGAAACTAAAAAGGGCGATGTATGTGTGCTCTGCGAGTTAAAAAAAGAAAAAACCAAATGGACAGCATTTTCAGTAGCGAATTAGCGCTGCTGAATCGCAACAAATGCGTTCCATTTATAAATCGGATAGTGACTGGTAATGAAAACTGCATCACTTACAATAATGTCAAATAAAAACCATCGTGGTTGAATCGCGATTAGCCGGCGAAAACGGTAGAAAAGTCACTATTAAGGTTCAGGTTTTGTTTTGCTGCTTATTTTATGGGATTATCAGGGAATCAACTGCTATCAGTTTCTTCTCTACGACTAAATTCTTAATTCGGATTTGTACTGTCAACGGTTGGACCATCTGAAGGAAACAATCGCTTAGAAGGACGTAGTTTTGGCCGATGGAAGTGAAAATATATTACATCAATACCACGCCAGGCTGCATGCATTGATAGTGGCCCGCCAGAATGATTTTGCTGGTGAAAAATTCTATCCAAGAGAAACTTGTGAAATCGGCTGTCCCAGTTTTTTCCAGTAGGAATGAGAGTTCCTATGATGAAAACATAAGGAAATTATCGTCGAAATAATAACGAGTTAAAGAAGAAAATGGTGCATATTTGACCTTAGTCGGAACTATACTGAACTAAATGAAGCCATCAAAATAATGCAAAAGTAATGGATTTATTTTTACTATACTTTATATTTCGCATTACTTCGCGAAATCACAAGGATTTTGGTTAATTCTTTAGACTGAAATTGGTTTTTACTGAACAAACAACAACCATATCCACATCTTGATGTATTAATGAATTCGTCACCTTCATAAATATCGGTATGCTGAAATACTGAAATTTATATTTGAATAGTAAGAATGATGAATCGTTTGCTCTCTGTAAAATCGTAAAAGCATAAGTCTTTTTGGGAAAGGTAAATCCTATTTAAATATCTTAGCATAAACCACTTGCTTATTTCTTCGGAAAACATGGACGTGTGACAAATCATTCATTCAGAATTTTGCATAATAGACGAAATTCGTTTCCGAAATATTTCCAAAATCAATAGAAATCAGATGTGTACTCGTAACTCAAAGATGGAGCATCCCATCACAAAAACTAACTTTTTTACCTCTTATCCAAACTCAAACTAAGTGATGAGGTCGTTTTCGACTAAATGTCGGAAATATAGCGTCAAGTGGAGAAATTTCCTAATAACAGTACGTCATATTTTCGGCTGGAGATTTTTGCATTTTAACGATATTTTTAGATTTTTGTAGTGCAACATTGTAGTAACCAACGGAGCGTTCGAATGAGGTACAATGTTTAAATAATTTAACGATTGGACGCTCCATTTCCAATCTATAAAATAAATTTGTGTTGCAGAGACTTTTTTATATTCCTGATTTTGGATTACTTTTGGCTCCTTGATATTAACATCACCTTGCTCAACGCCTTTAATAATGAAATCAATTTCGTGATTGGATGCTGTGATTCCGAAATATAAGGCTGTTTTCCTATTTTTCTATTTTTTATTACTTTGGTGTTGTTGCTCCGTGTTAACAAAATTTGTGTCGGAAAGTATTCCAGTGCAGTTTCTTTTTGTTTGACTGTTTTTGATTATTTTATATAATGCACGAAACCGTTCGTGGGGAAACAAATAGAGGACTAAAATATAATTGTATTGCTTTTAATTGCCATAGTAAATAAAACGAAATAAAACAGACTAGGAATACTAGAGTGCATTAAAATTGTATTCGATTAAGACTCTAATGCATGACCATCTGTTTGTAACCCTTGAAGGATTGAAGTCATCGGCTGAAAGAAACGCTTACGTATCGGCTAATAAAAGCAATGAATACATGTGTCATAGCTACACAGCCCTAAATAGAGCTAAACAAATTCAAATAAACCTTATGAGATATGTAAGAATTTACACGTTTGATAAAATAACTGCTGTAATCCTTTAGGAAAAAATAAAATGAGAGAGACCTTGGGAACCAATTTAATTTACAGTTTTTTCGAATTAGTTTATTGGGCAGTTTGCATTGCAATTCGCAATAGCAGACATGGCTATATGACGAGATGTATCACTTTGCTGAATTCACGTAACGTTGAAAGGGAAACGTTTCGGTTTAGTTCTGGAAAGAAAAAATCGTTCAGTATCATCAGCATTTATCAGCCATTCCATACTTACGAGGTTTGTTAAAAAAAATTAGGAGAAAAATATTTATTTATTCATTTCTATTTTATCTCCTTCAAAATAATCCCCCTCAGACATTATACACTTGTACCAGCGTTTTTTCCAATCCTCGAAGCAGTTCTGAAATGCACGTTTTGGTATGTCCTTGAGCTCTCTCAGCGATTCCGTTTTTGTTTTCCCAATCGTCACTAAATGCCGTGCTTTCATCGGTTTCTTCAATCTTGGGAACAGTGAATCTGGTGAATACGGTGGCGATAGGCTTGACAACGGTGTTGTTTTCTGGCCAAATAATCTCTCACAAACAAAGTTGAGTAAACAACTGCGTTATCATGATGCAAAAGCCATGAATTTTTTTCCACAATTCCGCTCGTTTTTTTCGTATTATTTCACGCAAACTTCGCATAACTTCAAGGTAGAACTCCTTACTTACCGTACGACCTTGTGTGTGTCGTAGAAAACAGTGAGCAAAACCTTGACATTTAATCTAACTTGGCGTGCTTTTTTTGGTCTTAGCTTTCCTGGAGTTTTCCATTGGGACGTTTGGGCTTTAGTTTCGATGTCATAATAATATACCCATGATTTGTCACCAGTAATGATCCTTTTAAGCAAATCTGGATCATCGTCGACGTCATCCAACAAGTCCTGAGCGATGCTCATGCGACGTTGTTTTTGGTAAAAATTCAGCAATTTTGGAACAAACTTCGCTTCCACACGCTTCATGCCCAAGTTTTCGAAAAGATTGCATGGCATGAGCCAACCGTTATGCCGACATCCGCAGCAACTTCTCTAATTGTGATTCGACGATACTGGGGCGTCCAGAGCGAGCGTCGTCATTCACATATTCTAGACCGTTTGTGAAAAGCTTGTGCCACTTGTAAGCATTTTTTGACTCAGAGAACTTCCACCGCATGCCATTGACAACAGCACTTGATTCCATTTTTTACACAAAATTTGATGCAACTTCTTTGATCCATTTTTTTCGATAGCAGAAAATCGCCGAACACGCAAAACACTTGTCTTATTTGTGTCTCTCAGAAACAAACTAAACATGCTATATGGATAAAACCGTCAACATATTTTGGAGACGAGTGTACCAACATGAAAAAAAATGATAGTCGAGTGTACGTAGCCCGCGAAATTTGAAAGTTCACCTTATTTTTTAAACACCAAATGAATTACCGATTTGGTAAAGCAAAGTCAAAAATATATAAACAATAAAAAAATATATATATAAGTATACATATAAATAAATGTAGTTGCTCAATGTACTGTATTTAAATTTGCCCCAATGTAATTCTCGTTAATTTAATTCACATCCTCAAATAAATACTCTCTAATTCCCTGGAGAATTGATGGAGTTAGATTGATTGATGTCAGATCCCATCCATCATTTTCTTCCGAGCTCACATACGAAAGAGAAAACTTTACTTAAATTGAATTGGAATTTACTTGGTTTATCGGAAGGCGGGTTTTGTTCCATAAAACCGGTCAGCGAACTGACATATCGCTTTTCCGGCTGTTAATTTAGCTTTCAATATATTGAATCGGCCTTGGATTCGTTGATTTTAACTTCAGTCGATTAAATTGAAATTTGATCTGTTGAGTAGAGTGGTTGAATTCGTCTTGGGTCATTTGAATGTCATATCGATCCACTATAATCAATGAATGCAAAGACTGAATCACCGACATGATCCGAATCTTAAGTATCAACAAACCGAATAACTTACAAATTTACAACACACTTAAATTAGAGAAAGAGTTCCTACCACAAATTACTCGATCTGTGTGGAACAATCGACGTTGCTAAATGCTGATGGGGATTAATCCGTTTTGACAAGCGATGAGTTAATATATCGTCCAATATGCTATGGCCTTAAGTTGGTGCAATTGGGACAAATTGGTGCAGTAGAAAAAAACTTACTCAAACATCTACTTACCAGATGACGAGACGATTTATTGTCCACTACTGCTACTGCTACTGAACCGCAATCCGTGATGGTTTGTATATAAACAGCAGTTGTTCGAACTTACTTTGGCTGTCCAGCTTTGAGTTTGCCCATTGTTATACCCCAAGTGATAAGGACTAACTAGATATTGCGAGAAGTATTCTTCGAGCCAACATATTTTGCAGAAAAATTTTGAAGCCGAAAAGAAGCCATACTCCAATTTAAATATTTCAACAGTGTGTTTAAATTAGCCTTGACGACTTTAGTTCGAAAGATTTCAGGAATTTGAGAAGACTAATATTTTTCTGGACCATCAGATATGTTTATGTAGAAAGCAAGATAATTTTAAAATCCTGAAATTATCTATATAAATAAAAATCAAATGCCGTTCGTTGGTAAGGACATCAGTTGAGAACGGCTGGACCGAATTGAATATTTTTTTTTTTTAAATGTTCGTCGTAGTCCAACTTAGGTTTTTATGGAAAGAAAAATTTACCACGCCCACTTTTACGCCCACTTTTTTCGATTTATCTAAAATTGTAAAACGGCTACACCGATTTGGCTAATTATTTTTTTAAATGTTTGTAGTAAATGTTTCCAGTGCTGCTACAAATATGGGTGGGATTGGACAAAGGGGCGTGGTACCTCCCATACAAACCACAAATTAAAAATCCATTATCTATGCTCCTGCTTACGGTATTTGAACAAAATTTGGTGCGTAGGTTTGGTGTATATATCTTAAGTGCTGCTGCAAATATGGGCGGGATTGGACAATGGGGAGTGGTACCTCCTATACAAACCACAAATTAAAAAGCAATTATTTCTGCTCCTGCTAACGGTATTTAAACAGAATTTTGTATTTCGGTTGAGTGAACATATTTTAAGTTCTTCTGCAAGTATAGGCGTTTCTTATTATAATAGACCGATTGGCATGAAACATTTCCAATAAAAATAAAATTTGAAGGTAAAGCAACGTTTGCCGGGTCGGCTAGTTGTAAATAATAATCTGCAATATAAAATTTAGCATCCAAAATTTCATTACAGTATAACTCGTAAACGAGAGAAGATATTAATACTAAACTTTTAAGATCGCTACAACAGAATATGTAGTTAAAATGAATTTCTTTTTTATGAGTACAAAAATAGAAAACTTGACGATAGATGTGGCCTTTCAAAATGCGTAAAATATAGTTTTTTCCTGTTTCTAGTTGGAAACTGAATTGTACTAAACTCCTCATTAAATTGTAGGCTGCTTCAAACTCTCTTATTTATAGCGAAATCTGCTAAAGATACATTCAGTTTAAACCTTTAATTTTATGGTTGAATTTCTGTTGCAATTCAATAATCGCAAAATGGTCATTATGTGAAACCACATAACTAAAGAATTAATTAATTACGCTTAAGTGCTTAATGAACAAAAGATAATAAACAAAGCAAACATTTGGCAAACGGCAGTGGTTGTGGCCTCTATTGTGTGTGGCAGTGCGTAGCACAACGGCAAAGGTTTCACAATTTGTGGCAGCAGCACATACACCTGCCGTTACATGATATCAGAGCGAAGGAAATAATGCGCATTAATACAAAAAAAGGAAGATATAAAAATCACATAATCAATTTTCAGTTAACGAATAGCATTACCTTCATTGCCCCACAAACGAAAGTAAAAACGAATTCGAAAGGAATGTATAACCCACACACACTCACACCGGTGCGTGGGTTCTAACCCTGAACTTGAGGTAGCAAAAAAATCCTAAAACTTCAACCGAAATCCATGAAATACGAATGAAGAATTTATGTGTCGCAGGGGAAATATCGAAACTGAATTCGTATACATGAATGAATGCATTCGTACAAAACTTTTCGTTTTTTCATTTTGATTTTATTTCGATAGTATGAAGAGATGGTTGGCGGGTGAAAAGTTGTGCGTGCTTTGGAGCCACTGAGGGACAACATTCTAACAAGTTTCAGGCTGACAGACTGACAGTTGCTCAGACTAACCGCCCGTCGCTAAAAAAGTACCATTATAAAGGTGTTTCATTCATTCCCCTAATTTGCCCTAAAACAAAATCAATGTTTTTTTTTTATTTACATAAATTAATCCTGTTTTGTTTTTTGTCGGTTAGGCCTGGGATCGGCCTTTTCAACACATCAATTAAGAGAATTTGTGTTTATTATACGTTTAAATTTATATTTGCATTGTGTGTTAAGAGCATTAGGTTCTGTTTACTTACTTGTTGGTTTTGCAATAATTTGGGAGCCTTTAGGGAAAATTGTGGTACAGTCTAAAGTCTGCCTTTTGTTTTACGTTCCTTAGAAGTATTGGAATTTATAACATCAGGGAGTCAAAGCGAAACAACCCTAAAAACTTTTGAATGACGTTTGCAACTAGCGTGCGTACACATATATTTCGACTAAGAATGAATTCAACACATCAAAATAGCTGGGAGGCAGCATTAAATTCAAGGGTAAAAACTTAATTTTGGTTACAAGTTGAAGTTAGCTAATTACACATTTCTCTCAGATATGGGGTCTTCTATTCTTTTATTAATTTATCTCTTATTACAGCTCTGTTATCAATATTCTGCCGCTGTTGTCTTAAATTTGGTATTGGTGCAAATCCGATGAGTGTTTAATTCTGTCATCTTGTTTATTGCACTAATAGTGAACCACAAAACTACTTACTAAATGATGCAGAATAGGAAATTTAGAACGAAAAAGAAAACAATTGTGTGTGCAAAAAACTATTGCCCGCAACTCATACCTTCACAATAGACATCTAGAAATCATTCTAACATAGCTGTGGACAGATTAAAAAAATCTCCGTATCTCGGAAATGGAGCATCCAATCACTAAAATCATTTACTATTTTTCAAAAATTTTCAACTGGTCGGCAAGGTGGTATCTTCCTTCTGTATCCAAGATTATTCCAACGAAACATCCAAAATTGTGAAAGATCATGATTAATATATGAAGACTTCACCGTTCCGCCAAAAAATTAAAACCGAAAATTCTAAAATAAAAAGTTGCTGACAAAATCGCTTAATACAAAATGTGGTCAAAGCTTAGGATATTTTTATGGCCTGCTACTGCATTTTCGAGATTTAATACCATTAATTGCACTTTCTTTTTTAAATTTTTGTCGTCAGACAGATGTCTCTGTGAAAGAAAAGACATTGCGATGATGTACTTGCCAGGCTTTGCAATCAGATAAGTAAACGTATTCGAAACATTATTTTTTCATACAGGGTGGTGCACGAATCGTGCTACAAACACAATGTCAATGAGAACCATTATTTGAAGATATTGAAGGAGTTTCTTTACCTATAACTACACCGAAAACGTATTCGTTTCAACAGCCTTTGTTTGCAGTAAGATGGAGCAACTGCATGTATAGCCAGACCGGTTATGGCGCAGCTCCAATGAAAATTCCCAAACAAATTTATATTCAGAAACTCCAATTTCCGCTGGCCGCCAAGGTCCTGACCTGACTGCACCAGACTTTTTTTTTTTGTATGGGTTTATGTCAAGAAAGAAGTGAAGTGAGGCTATCCCGACTTGAACCCTTCAGACCGCAATGAATAATTTTCCAATCGCGACACCTGGTTAGCGTGAATGAGCATGGAGATCATTTACGTTCTATCATCTTCAAAACCATTTAGTTACATGAAATAAAATTAAATTGCCTATACAATAAATAAAATAAATAAATGAAATACATTAAGTTGTTTGAATTTCTTATTGTATCACAATGTGTGCGCCACCCCGTATATAACTGACTTTAACCGTTTTTATAGTTAAAATGGATAGTTTTTCAACAATTTTATTAACCATGACTATATGAAGATAGTCCGTTAAAAACATATATTGGTTCTTTCCAATATATGAGTTAGCACAACTCAGAATTTCAATACGAATGTTGAAATACAGAAAAGTGAACAACCAGCTGCATCAGATATTTATTCTACAATTGCAAAAGAATGATAAGAAACTGAAAAACAAAGAAAACACTAGACGCAAACTCAGCGGTTTTTGGGTACAATGTTGGTTGAAGTTAAGTATTGTTTTTAAGTTAAGGGAAGATGATATTTGGAAGTAAGAGAATTAAGTTCATTTTCATATAATTTTATCATTTTTTAATAAAAACCTTACAAAAAACTATGACCCAGTTTTTTGTTAACTTGTATACTCTGCCACTCTATTAACGGGCAAATTGTAAAACGTTTGAAAAAAATTTGAAAATTATTATTGTTCAGCTTACAATAAAGACATATTCTTGTACAACATTTTTACCTCAAGCTTCAAGCTTTTTGGAATGAAACATGTTTTCAACACGCGCTCGGATCGACGAACGGAAATACTTATGTTAACTTAGATGATGTCACAGATTTCTATTTTTTGGTGACGGAATAAAAATTTAAAACTTTGAATATTTTATGCAAGATTCAATGTGTAATTTTTAAAATTGTTTCGATTGATCAATTTGAAATCTAAGTAATCATACGTAGGAACATCAAAGTTTTAAATAACATCTTCAATGGTTGAGATGTCTTTAATAGTAGTAAGTAGTAGGGATGTGCGACTAATCGGTTAATGAAACTTGTTAATTATTCGATACTTCAATTAATCAGTTAAAAGACTCATAAAAGTGTTGATCCTTAGGAGCTCTCCCGGAGCTCTACTTTCAGTAGATTCTAAGAGAATCGTAGCGCCCTCTAAACGCCATGCAAGAAGGTAATTTTTTGATTCTAAGTGATTCGTAGAGCCCTCTGAAGGCCATGGTAGAAGGTAATTGTTTGGTATGAATCGAGAACAGGAAAAAAGTTCTTCTTCTTAGGTGGCGGCTGGAATAGACATCCTTATCTATTATACGCCTCCCGTAGGAAATAATTCCAAGTGCTTCGATCTTCTGCGCTTCTCCTCCAATTCGTCACACCAAGCTTAGGTAGTATTTCAAAAACCTGGTCCTTCTAACTGAGATTCGGTCGCCATCTCTTGCGTAGTCCATCTGGATCATTTGGGTCCATCTGCACAACATGACCCAGCCAACGCAATCGCTGTATATTAATTCGTTTAACCACGTCGATGTCGGCATATAGCTCATTGTTCATGCGACGCCGATACTCTTCGTCAACGATGATGAGTCCATATATTTTCCGGAGTATTTTCGTATCAAAAACTGCCAGTACCGATTCATCCGCTTGCGTCATAACCCAGGATTCTGCGTCATATAATAAGATGGGTGGAACCAACGTCTGATACAGTCGAATTTTTCCTTGTCGAGAGAAGGCTTTATCATTGAAGCGCTTGGTTAGCTCATAGTAACATCTATTAACAAGCATACTCTTCTCTTTATCTTCATGCTGACATCAATCGTTTTGTTTTCAGTGGAACCGAGGTAGATGAATTCTTCCACCAATTCAAAATTATATTTATCAACGTTCACACAGAGTCCCAAACGAGTAGACTTTTTGTTGATTGAAGCCAATAACTTTGTTTTGTCCTCGTTAACCACCAGACTCATTTTCGCTGCTTCCTTTTCGATGCTTGTGAAAGCTGCAGAAACATCTTAAGTTTTCGCCCAATAATGTCTATGTCATCTGCACATGCGAGTAACATATGGATTTTATTAAAGATGGTACCAGTCGTGTTAACTGCAGCTTTCCTCATAATCATCTCCAACAGTATGCTAAAGAGGTCGCACGATAGACTGTCGCCCTGCCTAAATCCTCGTTCGGTGTAAAAAGGCTCGTTTAGGTCTTTGCCTATCTTTACTGAAGACTTCGTGTCAATCAGCGTCATCCTACAAAGACGTATAAGCTTCGCGGGAGTTCCAAACTCGGACATGTCCTCATACAGTTGTTGTCGTATCGGGTTATCGAAGGCAGCTTTTTAATCGGTGAAAAGATGGTACGTGTCGATGTGTTTTTCTTGGGTCTTCTGCAGAATTTGCCGTAGTGTGAATATCTGGTCATTTGTTGATTTACCAGATCTGAAGCCACATTGATAAGGTCCAATCAGATCAGTTAGAAACGGCAAGAAAAAAGTTGTCTAAAGAAAATACTTTGAAGGAACAGGATATCTTTTTTTTTTTTTTTTTTTTTTTTTTTTTTTTTAAAAATAAAAACTGCTGTTGATTGAATAAATTCTACAAATAGTTTTAAAAGGTGTTTGATTGGTAAATAAACTTTCTCCCATGTGATAAAAATAGAAGTTTCACTTCTTTCACGCACACTGCATTTTTTTTTCTCAACACTTAATGTTTGTGCATAATAACACTGAAAGATCAGAAAACTTTCTTTATCTTTAAGAAGTGAATCAGGACTTTCATCCCGAGAATTTTTTTAAGCAAAAGAACGATCTATCAACATCACACCACCTAACAGCAACGACTTACCCATTTCTTTTTTCACCAGTCAAATTTGTTAAGCGTAGTGACAGTTCCTTGTTTAGGCCAACTGATTTGACCCTTATTGTTTTCGGCCCTTATCGATGCATGATGGGTCCCAACATGCAACAGTCGATCAATGTCTAAAATGACAGCGAAATTTGCAAATCAAGTATCCCATAATATCTCTCATTGGCTCCTGACCGGCATCAACGTATCAATAGACTTCCATTTGTTCTGTTTTTTCCTACGTCTCATAAAAAAAGTAAATCCACTTGAAAATTTAGAATTTAAATTAAATTAAATTTAAGCCAAAACTAAAATTGATTTTATTTCCATTTTACATTTCATTTCGCACTTGCTTGTCATTCGCAATTACATTCGTTTTTTTATGTTCCTTTTTTTGCTGTTGTTTCTTTCAGGCACGCGTTTATTTGCTATCAGCCGGTTTCTCTTTGGCCTTTGGTTCGATGTTTGCCAAAACATATCGCGTTCATCGCATCTTCACACGCACCGGTAGTGTGTTCAAGGATAAAATGCTGCAGGATATACAGCTTATTTTATTGGTGTGTGGCCTGTTGCTGGTGGACGGTCTCGTTGTCACGCTCTGGGTTGTCACCGATCCCATGGAAAGGCATTTACATAATTTAACATTGGAAATCAGTAATATAGATCGAAGTGTTGTCTATCAGCCCCAGGTAAATATTTCATTAGCATCCGTCAAGTGCATTACAAGTACAGTACGCAGGTTTATTCCTTCGACAAGGTGTCTATGAATGTGAGTAAGTGTGTATATGCGTGTGTGAGTGTGTGGGTATGAATTACATGAAAAACGTTAACTTCTAAACGTGCATGAGTGTGTTTATGTCCAAATTGTGTAAATAAGATTATTTACATTCACCGTGTGAATGTGTGCAGGACAATGTTTGCCAGTTGCTTGGCGTTTGGAAGCGCATTGAGAGCTGCTGTAAGTTTATTTGCCTTTCGCATTGGCGCTGCTGTTCTTTTCGACTTATCGATGGATGTGTTAATAAAGAAATTATGTTGAAGCAATTCCTTTGGGCAGAAAATGGTTAGGTGTTATTTGAGAACAATCAATACTAAGTGCGCACTCGAAGCAAGGAAGGCATTCGTAATTTACATCTCAACAATTACGGAAGACTCCTACAAAGAACACAAATTTCGTTTCAGCATATTTAAAACTAATATTTCATTTTATTTTTTAACGCAATATAATAAACTAAATTTGAATATTCTTAAAACTTACGCTCTAATATAATATGTGTATATCTTTTTGGGTATAAGAATGGTTCGGGGATTGCATTTCAATCAAATATTTATTAAATATTTTAAATATTGAGATATGTATACATGAGTATTAATGATATTATTTTATATTTCACTTTAGGACTATATGGTTTTTGTAGGTATTATTTTGTGGTTTCAAATATTAGAAGATTACAGCTATTGCAATTTGTTCATATACAGTAAGGTAGCTCGTATATTTGAAGGTTCGAAAAATGCAGCTCCCACTCTCATGGTTGTCAACCGTCTCCTAAAAGTGGGCCGTTCAAAATGTTGTTCAAATCGAAACAAAATGCTGTTCTGAGGCAGTCTACTCTAGAGTTTACGACTGTAAAATATTGCGTAGCAGAGTTTAAACGAGGCCATACGAGCTGCCAAGACGAATACCGTAGTGGTCGACCAACTGAGGTGTCCACGCCAGACACGGTTATGGAAATCCCCAAAATGGTATTTAATGATCATCGGCTGAAAGTCCGTAAGCTAGCTGAAAGTGATCAGAATATGGAAAAAACTACACTTGGCGAAAAAGAAAGTGTTGTATACTCCAGTTAATACATCCACTATTGCAATGACCAAAATCAATGAATTAAAGTTCGAATTGCTTCATCGCCCACCTTATTCGCCAGATTTGGCTGCCCCAAACTATTTTCTATTTTCAAACTTGAAAAAAGGTCCCGATAGTAAAAGATTTGCAAACAATGAAGAGGTGAAGTCTGCGGTTAATGGGTATTTTAAGGAGTTTGACAGATCTTGCTATATGTAGGGTATAGAAAAAAGGTATTGAAAAGTGTATTGAGTTACAAAATTTTATTTTTTCAAGTCATTGAAGGCTTGGAATTATTGGAAGGCTAGATTTATTTGATATAAAACAAGTATGCACAGTTTTGTTCCATAATTTGTTATTATGTTGAGGATAATTTCAATTATGCTTCTTTCTTAGAAGCCCTCTTCCCTGCTAGCAAAAAACTGGAACTGGGACTCTTGAGGCGAATTAATCGCCAGCAAAATCCTTCGTCATAGACAAGAATAAGTAGTAATTAGTTGGTGCCAGCGTAGCACTTTGAATTTAATGCATAATAACTTTCCAAACAAACTCCCGAGACTTCCGGTGAGTTAGCATCGATGTATCTGGCCTAACATTGTCCTGATGGAATAAAATTCTTCTGTTATCAGACAAAACCAGTTGTTTCAGGGTTATTGATTTGCTCAGGTGGTCCAGTTGTTAACAGTACAGTTCAAAAATGAGAGTTTGGCTGTAGGAGAGCAACTCATAGTTGATGATTCCTTGCTAGTCTCGTCAAAGACACGCAAAACTTCCTGATCGTTAATACTGGCTTGGTCATTATTTTCGCCAGCTCACTGCGATTCGACTGCGACCATTATCGCTAGACATCGTCGTCATTACTACCTACCATCCATATCAGAAATGGGCAAATTATATTACGATTCAGCAGCGATTCGCTGATAGAGATTCGGTCCATGATTTGTGTTGGCGCCCATATGTGGAGCTTCTTCTTGTATCTAACCTTATTGAAGTGCTTCCAAGCGATTTTTGTACAGTATGTAGTTCCTGGGCAATCGAAGCGGTACTTACAAAACAATCAGGCATGACAATTTTCATTACTCTTTCGCCACTTTCGCCCATTGGTCCTCCAGAGTGAGGTGCATGTTTGAGATCATAATTACAGGATCGTTGTAGACGAAACCAAAATTGCATATGATTGGCTGTAACAGTATCAGAAACATAAACACTATTCATATTTTGCATTTTCACCTTCAAAAATACATCATATCTACTTTTTGTCGGTGTCGATAATTAAAGCGCCCTCAAACAATATTGATTCACAATTACAAAACCCTCACATTAGTTTTTTTTTTTTTTTTTTTTTTTTGAGTACTACATCTTATCTTTCTGACGCCATCTAACATATCCCAATCGCATACGGAATATGCATTATTAAAGCCATCTGTTAAAAGGGTAACACATTTCTTTGCATTATGCCTTATAGAATTGTATTTAGCTTTGAAAAATCCCACCCTGGAATTTGTAAAGACATCGAGTTATGTTAGAAATAAGAAAATTAGTTTTTTTTGCAGGAAATGTCGGAGAATATAAAAATAACAAGTCGGACAAGATTTTCTTTTAGTAGATGCCTGTTCGCTTCAAATAAAGTTTATTAATGTATACTACCTATATGGGTGCATGGTGGAACGGTGATTCAAACTCGCTGACTTGAACAAGCTGACTAAATATATTGCGTATTTCTTTTTATCAAATGTCACCCTGAAATCAAATATTAAATTAGATTATAATATTATGAAAATTTTGCATATATAAATCTCCTACAGGTAGATTTTATTTTCTTGTAGCAAAACAGCAGTGTTCTAATAAAATATGTTTATAAACCATCTATGAAAGGTGCTTTAAAAATGTTTAAAGCACTTGATTCACGATCAAACATGTTTAATTTTTGTAAATCTCCACACAAGTGATGGTCACATTAATGTGTTATAACCGAGTAAAATTACATGGCATGGGTTCCCATCAATATTAGTACCAACGTACATTAGTAAGTAATCCCCTTGCCAATGGGGCTTTGAAAGTAGTGGCCGACCAAGATATTCCAAACACATTTCTACAAATAAAAGGATTTTCTTGTATAGTTTTTTTTTACATCTTCTTTGAAATATTCCAGCTACACAACAAGTGTTGGAGATTTTACATAACATCTTTTCATTTATTACGGATTTGTGCAAAAAACTTTAGTTAATTATACGAAATACGAATCTTAATCCGACTATTTGCGTACTAAGAAAAGCTTTAAGCTGTTCGTATGAATGGTTTGTTGATAAAGTATTATCGATTATTGCTTTCAATTAGAATTCTTGTTCAATTTGCAGCTCCTTTTAAAGCGCCGACTACTTTATTTAAAGCATTTTCCATTTACTAACTGCGTATGACTTTTAAGACTTGTTTAAGAAAATCTCATTCATACAATACAAAGGCACAAGTTTCAGGCACAATGTTGTCCCATGACGCGCGTCAACTCTTCAACTGTGAAGTTTTTCAGTTAAAAGAAATTACATTTTTTTCCACCTTCCCTCTACTTTAAGCATCCTTCAACAACTTTGCAATCAAAATATCGAAAGGAAAACCTCTGTGTCACATATAATTCTTACACAATTTTACTTTCTTCTCCATTTTTCTCTTATTTGATATTCATGAAATTCCAGGTGGAGGTCTGCCGTTCACAGCACACACAAACATGGCTGGGTGCCTTGTACAGCTACAAAGGCCTACTGTTGGTTGTGGGTGTCTACATGGCCTGGGAAACACGCCACGTGAAAATTCCAGCCCTCAACGATTCCCAGTACATTGGAGTGTCTGTGTACAGTGTTGTCATAACAAGTGGCATCGTGGTGGTCCTGGCAAATCTCATCTCGGAACGTGTTACATTGGCTTTCATAACGATAACGGCATTAATATTAACCTCCACAACGGCCACTTTATGTTTACTATTCATACCTAAGCTACATGATATATGGGCGAGAAGTAAGTTGCACGTTCTAGTTGTGGATTTAAAAGCAAATCTGGGGAAACTAAGGAACTTGAGCTACTTAAGTTGTTCATAATTTGTTTAAGTTTAATGTAATATTCGTTCTTTGCTCCTCCTTTCTATTGTGTGACCTTGCAAACAGATGATGTTATTGATCCAGTAATCCATAGTATGGGTCTTAAAATGGAATGCAATACTCGTCGGTTTGTCCTGGATGATCGCCGTGAATTGCAATATCGTGTAGAAGTACAAAACAGAGTGTACAAAAAGGAAATAGCCAGTCTTGATGCGGAGATACGAAAATTGGAACGCATGTTAGAGTCGGGAACGGCTTCAACGACAACGTCGTCATCCACCTCAATATTAGCGGGGCTTAAAGTAAGCTATATTGGAAATGATTACTTAGAGCAATACCCACTTAAAAATATTGAAGTAATCATATTTATCTTAATTAGGATTTGTTAATGAATTTATTTTTTTTTAATTAGCTGAAAAAATATGTTTTTTAATTAGTTTGAAAAACACTTTCAATATCTTTACTTTTTTAAATCTTTAGACAATTTGAATATTTCGAATATTTTTGATATATCGTTCATTTGAAATATTTAATATCGCACCAAATATTTTGAATACTTAAAACACTTCAAATATTTTCAATGCATATAAAATACTTTGATTTCATTTTCTTTAATTAAATACTTTAAATACTTAAATACCTTAAATACTTTGAATAACAAATGATTTTACATGACTTGAATTTTGGAAAACTGGTTTGATTACTATATATTTCGGAATATTTTTTATTATTGTGAACATTTTGAATGTTATGACCATTTCAACACTTAAAATATTTGACTGTTTTGAAGACTTACACTATTTGGAATACTTTGAATCTTTTTGAACACTTTCAATGAACACTTTGGTTATCTGAGTGTTTTGAATATTTTAAAAATTCAGGACGTCTTAAATTTTAAAATTTCTGAATATTTTAAAAATTTTAGATTTCACGAATTGTTTGGACATTTTATTTAAATACTTGCGATATTTACAACAATTTCAGTATATGCAATAATTAATATATATTCGTATATATTAATATATATACACGAGTATATAATAAGAATAAATAATATAACATATATAATATGTATATAATAAATATAAATATTTTAAAAATTTGATTATTTGAAATATTTTGAATGTTTCTGAAAATTTTGCAGATGTCAAAAATTATGAATACGATGTGTTAAAAATTATGAATATTTAAAAAAAATTCCAAGACAACGATTTTAAAATTTTCAAAGTGTTGTATATTTTGAAAATTTTGAACATTTTAAAATTTTTGAAAACGTTGTCTTGGAAAAGATTACAAATTTTGAGTATTTTGCAAATTGTGAATACTTTGAAAATTTTGGAAAAGTTGTTTTCAAAATTTTAAAAATTTTAAAAGTTACGAATTTTGAATATTTTAAAAAATTTGGAATATTTTGAAAATTACGAAAATTTTACAATCGTTGTCTTGGAATTTTTGAAAATTGTACAAATTATAAATTTTGAATATTTTGAAAATGTTGTTGTGAATTTTTTGCAACTTGCTTATTTTTTATTTGTTAATACTTTTTTATATTTAGTACCAGAAATTCAAAATTCAATTTCAAAAATATCACCTAATTTTGTTTCATTCTTTCAGCCTGAAGTCACTATTACAAGCGACACCTCCTCACACATGCCTGCTCCCTCACATGGCAACAAATCCCGCACTCCCAGCATATCAGGTATTTTACCAAATCTTCTACTATCCGTTTTACCACCGGTTATTCCCAGGGCCAGTTGGCCTTCCGCCGAGTATATGCAAATTCCTATGCGCAAATCAGTCACTTTTGCCTCTCAGCCCCATCTCGAAGATCGAAACATAGCGGGTTCCTGTTTGCCGGCTCAGGATCTGCTTAATCTGCGATTGGCCCATCAACATGCCACTGAGGCTAAAACGGGTCTCATCAATCGTATCAGAGGCATCTTCACGCGAACTCAGTCCAGCAACAAGGGCTCCATCGCCAGTTTAGCTGATCAAAAGGGAATTAAGGCTGCCTTAATGACCCACATGGGATTATTTTCGCGTCTTATACCCTCTTCGCAGACGGCATCTTGCAATGCCATTTATTCGGACAGAAAAAAATCCGAAACAGATTTAGCTCATACGGGGGGAGAGCCATTAATGCTAATGAAGCGCAAATCCATAGCAAAGAGCGGTACTCATTTGGATGTTACCTTTGCCGACCCTACATTTCTACCCATACCCACCATATCCGCCGAAACTGTAGATGTAGCTCATCACCAGTCCACTCATCAGCCATCCGTCACAGCGCAATCATTTACCGTACCAATCATTGAAGTAGGAAATAAATATATCTTCGAACCCGAAACTAAAGTGAACTTTCAATTACCCGCCAATCGAAGACCCTCAATAGCACAAGTGCAGCCGACGCTAAGGGAGAGAGTGAAAGGCTCACCGCGATTTCCCCATCGCGTTCTACCCATTACGAGTAGCTTGGGGGCTTTAGAGGAAACTGGTGACAGTAGCCGCCCGGGGGCAGGAAGTAGAATGAATTTGAAACGAGCATCCATTGTAGGTAATTGGAAGTCAATGGAAGTTTCATCGGGCACAAGACTTTCACTGACAGATTCAAAAGATGATTTGTGGAAACAGGATTGTATTACAGTAGAAATTAACGAAAAGGATAAAGAGGATATTATAACAGTAGAGATCACACATGTGCGTGATGAATGTGAATAGAGTAGGGTGAGACGATTGACACTTTGTCATACCAAGGAATTGACACTTGTGTGAAAATATCCGCATTAAAATTAGTTGCTTACTGGTATTATTTGTGTGAGATAGGTGATGGTTGAAATCGTATTGCTTGGAAGAAAAATAACATTGCGATTTCTTACGAATAAAATTTATCAATTGGAAAAAAATGTATTATGGCAACAATTAAAATTGTATTGTGAACGGCTCCTTCATATGAGCTGATCAGCTATGTCGATACTTTGTAGGAATACGAAACTGAAACATTAGGAAGAAATATATTCAATATTGCCTAAAAAATTTTGAAAACAACATAAAATAGAAATTTCAATTAAATGTTATTGGGTTAAAAAAATATAGCAATGGAAGCGTTAAATTTATAAGTTTTATTTCTTAAGCTTGTAATATTTTTTTAGGCACCACAATAATCCATTTTAGGGGTTTTTTAACGAATTTGCAATAATGAAGTGATAGCATAGCTACGCAAAATATTTCCTTTCGAATGTCGGAAATATGTAATAAATTTATTTCCAAAATCTTCTTATATAAAGAAAGCCTTTATAGTCAAATTATCTAGATAACCGAACATGAAGACAAACTCAGTATGGTGTTTCTGTAATCATATTACCTATAATTTGTTATAACGCTTGCACGGCGTTGTCATTTAAATGAGATAAAATTTCGTGTCATATTTTTTTATGACGACTTTTCAGTGGTTCTGGAGCAGGGCATACAAAATGAGGAAAATGTGCAGGTGCAACTTATAGTACATTTGAAGAGGTCATTATAATTCACATTTGTTGGGGTCCGTGGAAGTTCTTTGAAACAACTTCCATTCAATTGGAAAGTATTCACATTTAAAGAATCATTTTAGAATTAAAATTTTTTTGGAGCAATAGAAATGTGATCTACTAAAGAGCGCTTTAATTTTGTCAATTAGAAATTGTCTACATCTGTCTGTGTCCATTGTAAATCAACAGACCAATGACCCATTATATAATGAGTTATCAGTAAGCGAAAATCTCTATACAACTACCAACACTGGAAAATACTAAAGAAACATTTGTTTTGACACTTTCTTGGTTACTGGTTGTCTGATATTCTAATAGTAAAGTTTTTATAACGTTTAATTTCATTTTTGGTTAAGTACAAGAATTTACTATTAAAAAATCATGAAACAATATTTCAAATTTTTCTAATAGGTTAATTAAATTGCTCTGTTAACAGCAACAGTTTATTAAATGAGTGAATATAAATTTTCCACTCAACTAATGGGTTACAAATTCTTTAAATGGTACTAACATTTCGTTGAATTTAATTTTGATTTCTTTTTCTGTGCTATCTATTTTGTGCCCACATTTGGAGCAATTTTGTTACACATTTCTGTATAATATTTCTATGTAATAACCAGTAATTTATCTTGACAAATTCATACATCAATCAGTCATTTTGATGCTCTGCGCAGAGTGTGCATCGCATTTGCCACCGGGTGGTGGTGATATGAAGAATCTATTAATTTCGGAGTTAAATTGGGATGGTCGACTTTAGAGGAGTCTTAAATGTAAATCTATTTTCTTACGCTTTTATTGAAAGTTCCGATACTTACAGCAAACGTTATGTTCAGCGCGAAAGTGATATTTGTGTACCTATGATATTTGTGTTTTATAAAAATATTTAGCCAAGTTTGACCTATAACAGTCGTTGAGTTACTTTCAAATACAATCGGAAAACATTCGTCCCGTAATGTGTAAAAAGTTTAACTGGGACAGCCATTAACACATTTCATTTTAATGCGGATATTTTCAAACTACACAAACTTATAGAGCTTAAAAATATATTAATTTTATTTCTTTCATGCAAACATGAAATTTGCTTAATACTCTCACCTATTGTAAAACTCAAACACGTGTAGGGAATGAAGAACGGAAGAAATTAAAAAGTTTTAACAAAATATTGACCAATACAAGTAATGTTAAGGCTCAAAGCAAACATTTTTTTTAGTGTAAACTATGAAACAAATGGCATTAAACTTAAGTAGAAAATATGTACTTTTTATTAGACCTAAGTAGTGCAACATAAAAGAATAACACAACGTTTAAGAAAGCGATACAAGTCAATCATAAAAGTAGTGAAATTCTTGATGAAAAATTCAACATGAAACCAAAAATAGAATAAAACCAACAAAGAGCAATTAACCAAATATAAAACAAAACGAAAACATGAAAGCAATAATTTGAAATCCTGAAATATGTGTTAATTTCTAAAACATAAAGCCAATAACAATGAGATGTTGAGTACCTTCCTCCCCCTTTTTAAAACAATTTACAAAAAATATATATGTTTAATTGACTAGAAATAAAACTCTGCAAGTATTTTAGTCACTGATTTTAATTTAATGATTTTACAACACAATTTCGAGTGGCTCAAAGTTTCACTGAATAGCCAAAATGTGAAAGGAAAAAAAAAAACTTTTTCCATCTGTCACTCTTTGTAAACTTATATCGATAACTATAACTACATATGAATGCAGAAAAACACAGACACACACATACACAAAACCCACCCACTAACAAAACTGCAGCAGAAAGAATCTCATAGATCTCATATGGAATACTAGGAAACTACCGAAATGAAATCTGAACTAATTTTTATGAACTAAGCAATATTTTTAGATACTTTATATTGTAAGAATCAAAAAGTTAATGATGATTGCAAAAGTTTTCCCCCCTTTTGTCGGAAAACGATTTAACCATTTTATTGTTGTTATCTTTTGATAGTTATAATTTCTTTTTTCTCTGAGAAATAGGAATAACTCTAATTGAATATTAAATTAAACACTGTGTAAAACTAAAGTTAACCTCTAAGATGTGTTAGTAACTATAAAATAACAAAAATATAAAAAAAACGTCTACAATTAAGATACTGAGAAAACAAAGCGGAAAATAAACTAAAGAAATAAATGAAATACAAAAATTGAACATAAAGAGTAATAAATAAATTGAAATGAAATAAAATTTAAGTGTTTTAATAAAAGCCACACAAAAACTTTCAAGTTTGGTTACTTCATGTCATGTCTAATAAGTCTTAAAAGTTTGTGCAGAGTTTAGTAATTTTTGGGAGTCATTGGAAGTAAGGTAAGCATCTGTAATTCATAAAGGCAATGAACGAAACAATTTATGCCAAGTATTACCATAAGGAAGCCATAGAATTCTTTTCTGTTATAAACTAATATCGTGATTTTATTTAACATGAGAAAATTCAAGGCAAAATTGCTATTATTTAAACCAATAAAGACTTTTTCAAATACGGTTCGCCAATATTGAATTGGAATGAAGCAAGCCGTGTGCAACGAATCAATGACAAAATTTGTTAACTTGAAATGCTCATGCACGCCTTTATGTATCGAATATAATGCCATTGAAATGTCCGCTGGAGCTTTGCATGGCTGCGCAGATCCAAGAGGCCTAAACTTCAATGACCCTGCCTCATATATCTGGCAAAATTATCTGTACTTAGCACCTTAATATTCATCGCACTGATAATGAAAACATTTTATCGAGTGCAATTTTTCCACGCGAGTTAATCAGGGAATTGCATACAGTTGTAAGCGGGAGCCATTTTTTGTAAAACTTTTGTAGGCAATTGCAATCCCGACTTACTTTCGTTTAAGCTCTCTGTTTCTATACCAAACAAGTTTGTCTTTAATTTTCAAAGAATGCAATTTGTATTGTATTTAAAGATCCTATTTGTTGGAATTCTAACATCGAGTATAGTCCAATAAAGCACACATTTCTACTACGTTTGGACTTGATGTTCACAATCTTTACGTGGAAACAGGGAGCCAGGACATTTTCCTCCTAACAGCCTGATTATGTTGATTTTGTGAGCATCGGTCGATTCCGGGTTAGTAACATAGACCTGCGACTTCAGAAAGATCTGCATAAAAAAGCCTAATGTGGTCAAATTCAAGTCACCTCCGCGACACGTGACCATGTCTTCAAATTATCCATGCAGAATGTCTTTCACTGTGTAGCACATAGAGCCATTCTGTAGGAATTACATTTTGTCCAAGTCAATACCGTTCAACTTAGGTCAAAAGAATAAATTGGTTATCACAGATCTATAGCGGTTGTCATTGACGGTGATGGCTTCACCAACATCGATTCACTCGTAAGTATCACCGCCCCAAAATCTCTCCCAAACAATTACTTTTTGTGGATTTATCGCCACATGGTGAACTCAAGCATTGACTCATATAAGATTTTTTTTTTGTTCTGTTAACGTGCCATTCATTCAAAATTGCGCCTCATCGCTAAAGATGATTTTCAGCCAAAATTAGAGGTCGTTCTAAGCAATCTATGGTCAGTAACTCTGAGTCTGGATCTTGTACGGATGCAGGCCCAAGCCTCGATGTTCAAGTCACATAGCTGAAGTGTGCAAAAATTCGAGATTTTGTGGATGGCAAGGAATCGATTGCCTCGGGTTTGTTTGCAAACTTTTCTGAACAGCAGCGATGTTCTCTGTCTATTTGGAATATATTTGAGTGCAGGTATTGGCTAATTATTCACCGGAAATATCGCCCCAAATTAGTTTACCAATCTTTGGGAAGTCGACTTGGAAGGACGATCACGTTTGTATTAACATGCGCGCAGCACCAGTATTTCTTGTGTCGATTATTATCAAATCTTTGTCACTTTATGCCATTTAATAGTGTATCTTAGCGTAATGATTTGGCACCAGTGACTGCATAACATTTATATAACGAGACTGACGGACGCCGTCAAAATAGCATAACTGTTAACTACGATCGGACCTATTTGGAAAACACTTTATTAAAGCAAAAATCATTGGTTTAGTAATCGATGTACAGTTGCCAAAATCATTTCGCAAAAAATTAAACATAAAGCAAACAATACCACGGTTGTTTCTTGAAGTGATATCTCCACTATTAGCCCTCTGAATGTGGTCGAATTGCACTCTGCTTAGTACTGAAGAAGGCTATGAAAGCAATGATAAATAAGCTGGGATGCATCGTTCACATTAAATAAAAACGGCATTCTGTCAATTCCAATAGTCGTTAAATCAATGAGAACTGCAGTTTGGCATTCGAACACCTTTGGCATAGACAAATGAAGTTAAAGTATAATATGGCAGATCAAGGTTTTTGTATGAGCCGGTACAAAAATTTATTTACTTAAACTTACTTACACATATCTTCATCCGACGGAACTTTGTGTAGATGCGAAAATGTGAGCGGTGCCAGAAGGAAAGTGGTGCTCTGAATAAAAGCACAATAAAAAAAAGGACAATAATAATTTTCACAAGTCGTCTGCTCAGAAATCACGAAGAAATCGTTTATTGTTGCTACGTCGGCTAATTTATAGATTGTAAAGATTAACACAGTCCAGTTACAGAATTACATTTACTAAATGCGAGTGGTAACGGCCTCCACTTTAATTCTCAAAACTTAGCCGACCTGATGCATAGATGGTGCCTGTAGTTTGAAAAAAAATTATTAAATTAAATAATTATAAAAAGTGTCAACGTTATTAAACATATGTTTTATGCTTCAAGGCGCCACATTGTTTAGTATTTTTATTTGAGCCATCAAAAATAAACGATCTCAGTGAATTTGTAAATATGGAAAAAATTGGTCGCCGCTAAGTAATTCAATATTTCCATTTGAAAGGTCTCAGTCCAACCAATATTAAAGCTGAACTGGATTCTACTCTGGAGGGCTCTGCTCCTTCGTTTACGACTGTAACATATTGAGTAGCAAAGTTTAATTGAGGGCGTACGAGTTGCCAAGTCGAATGCTGTCGTCGACCTACTGAGGTGTCAACGCAAGACACTGTTAGGAAAGTCCACAAAATGGTTGTCGGCTGAAGGTACGTGAGCTAGCTGAAATGACAGAAATTTCAAAAAGTGCTGTTGACCGAAGATTTGGTGATCAGAAAGCTGTAAACAAGATGGGTGCCGCGCGTACTTTCAATAGAGCAAAAACGGCGTCGTTAACATGTTTCAGTAGAGTGTTTGGCGATGTTCAACCCCAATAAATCGAAATTTTTGCGTCGATTTGTAACCATAGATGAGACATAGATTAACCACTTTACACCTGGGACAAAGGAAAGGCCAAAACAGTGGACTGGAATGGGAGAATCGTGTCCAAATATGACGAAGGCTGTTCCATTTACAGGCAAGTTCATGGCGTCTGTTTTTTGCGATGCGCAGGGGATATTATCTATTGATTATTAATTATATTCAGAAAGAAAAAAACATCAGTGGTGAATATTATGTTAATTTATTACAGCAAATAGGTAATAAAATTATGAAAGTAAGGCCGCATTTGGCGAAAAAGAAAGTGTTGTTTCATCACACAGCCACTATTGCGGTGACCAAAATTAATGAATTACAGTTCGAATTGCTTCATCACGCATCTCATTCGTCACATTTAGCTCCGTTCGACTTTTTTCTATTTCCAAACTTGAAAAATGTTCTCGGTGATAAAAGGTTCGGAAACAATGTAGAGGTGGAGTCTGCGGTTGATGGCTATTTTAAGGAGTTTGACAGGGCACAGAAGCTATTGAATATCCCTGGAAAAAGTGTAACGAGCTAAAATGAGACTGTGTTGAAAAATAAAGAAAATTGTTCAAAACAGTTTTATGTCTTCTTTGTCAGGTCGGCTAGTTTTGGGACCGCCCTCGTAGCTTACCAAACGCATGATGTGTGACAAATTTAAATGAAGTCAGTAACTGATTGAAAGATATGAAAATATATTGGTTAAAAAGGCTATTTTTACAGAAGGTTAAAAAGCTGCCGATTTCTCCAAATTTGACAAGAAATTATTGATCAGTATAAAGGACAAACATCAGGGCAGCCTACCAATTGGAAACTATAGAGGAAAGATTAAATTTCGGAATGTGGCAATAGCCTCTATTTTGATTCCAAGACCTAATTCCCCAAAACGCAATATGTGCGCTAAATTTGACTAAATTGAGTATCAATACGTGGAATATGTAACTCTAAGAACATATCAGCCAATTCAGTTAATTGTGTGATTAATTGGATTTGGGACAATCGGAAGATTTAGAACAATTATCATGTCTATCATCCAAACGAACATCGCTCCATTGGTTAAAAAAGTCATGAAACACACTCGGTAAAAAAACACTTGGTATTTCAGATGCTTCCTTCTGTGTGTTACGTTTTTATTATATGTAATGAAATATACCTTAATTCTTTGAGTAATGGTATAGGTTGGCGCATAAGATTTAATCAGTGAATACATTTTTTGTTTAATTCTATTTTTTCGTCTCTTTACAGAATTAACTGAATAAGCACAGAACAATTAACCAAAGTTTTACCTAAACCAAAGTTTTACTTTGAAAGTCAGCATTCGATTATGCAGATCATATCGAAATTTCTTTCATGTTAGAAATGCTCTTAGCGCTCCAACAATTTACCGATTGGTTCAGCGTTTTGGGTAACAAGGGGCTGTCTGTGATCTTTCGCGTGCTGGAAAACCTCGTGCAGTTCAAAATGAAGCGACCATTGCTCGAGTGCCAGCAAGTATTGAGGGAAATCCCGAAACTTCCACCAGGCGACGTTCTCTGCAGTTAGAAATGTCTAGACGGTCTTTGCAAAGAATTTTACATACGTTATATCTTTTCCCATATAAGATGCAATTGGTTCACGAGTTAAAACCAAATGATGCACAAGAACGCAATTAATATAGTCGCCGTTAACGTTACTCATGCGGCACCATTTACAAAAAATTGCCCTCATTAAATAAAATCAGTGTCCAATTACTCACCATTTCCATGAAGCGGTAAGACTTGAATTTTTTCTTTCAGGCTCCTGTGGCATAGCCCAATAAAATTAAAATACTTTAAAGTTATGTGAGAAAGATGGAAGAAAGGGGCCAATCATTGTAAAGACTGCAGTAACATTTTGCAGTTTTTGACTAATGATGCCAATGTCAGCAGTTTGAGCAATAACGTGTGGCTTCTGTTAACGTTTGTGCAATGTTCTCAGTTAATGTTGTACCGCAAACGAATTTCAACTTCGTAGAAAAACCAACACCAGACTTGAATGTGCAAAGTAACTTTATGTATGACGAAATAACAATATGTATTGATGTTATAACTTTTTTATCTCCTCCAGATTTTGTAGCTGTATGAATAACTTGTCGGTTGCCGATTTTCTGGCTCTAAACTATCACACTTACGCTATTAATTGAAAATGTGTATACTAGATTTGCACTTTAATTGATAAGACATAATATTTTTTACTGGTAAATGTTTTTTTTATAATATTATATCTGGTATCAAATAAATATGTTATTATGATATTATTTATGATATTAATTTATACTATTCTATGAAATATTGCGGGTTCATTGCTTGTGAAATGTGTTCAATAATTCATTAAAATTGTTTGGGTGATTATTTGCTCTATTTTTCTCTGACTCAAAACTGCAGCTGCAGAAATCTGTTTGCATGTCCCACACAAAATGGCGATTAAGACATAACTGACAAAACAGTAAAAACAGCTCACATATCTCATCTCGAGTCGTGTAAAATTTGTCCGACCAAAGCGTTTTGAATCATTATAGTAGTTTCTTAGCCCCTCCTCTTTGCATATAATACATCATCCCATATATATCATCTGTTCTCTGTTATGTTAATTTTATCATAACTTTTAAACTGGCTGAAACTGCATGAGTTAAGTATGTCCATTTCAGTAGCCTCCATACATTATGGCAGATTTCATCAAAAACAATTTTCCGCCAATAATTTAGAATTCATAAAGTATTAATACTTTTGTTATGTCACCTCAATCTTTCAGAAATATAACATTAAATTATTTTACCATGATTCAAACTGAGCGGGAATCTGGCAAAAACATTTCTTAAAAGTGACTCATTTGCTGCCAACTTTGATGAGCGTGGTATATATGAAGTTGTGAGAAATTCAATTCTAATTCTTCAAATTCAATTGATATTGTAGAAATCGCCAGCTGAAAACATTGATTATGTGAATAACTGTGAAATAAAGAGCATTATAGGAAAGGTAAAAACAAACGAATCTCCTAGGATTGGTAGTACATCTAACCGATGCTTAAAAGAAATATCATCCTTTAGTTCAAACTTACCAGGTTTAGTTTATAATGGATGTTTAAAACTGGGGTACTTTTCAAAGGCCTGCAAAGCATGTGAAAGCTTTTGCAACACAAAAATTTTAGTAAATATTACAGCAGTTCAGATTTTTATCATTCAGGTAAAAAAATTCAGCTAAAAAATTACAAAGAAAACATTGCTTAATCATATTACGGCGAAAAATATCCTTCCCAACGTAGATTTCGAACTAATCACAACACAACACAAGCTTTTATAACAATCAGAAATGTAATTACTGACTATCTTAATGTTACCAAATCAGTTGCAATGATATAGCTCGATGTTAAAGCTGCATTTGATTAAATTTGGTAGGATGTCCTTATTCATAAAGTGATAGTCATCAATATGAATGTTGGTGTAATAAAATTAATTAATAACCATGTATCGAATAAATCTTTTTAATTTTATATTGAAAATATATATTCTGAGTAGTATAATATTAGAGATGGTTTTTCTCAAGGCTCATGACCCTCTCCTAATTTATACAATATTTACATCTTAGACTTGCCTCTCCTGGACCATCCTAATTCCAGTATGGTCAGATTTATTAGAATTATGTAATATTTAATATCGTAAGATCCGTGGGCGTAGTTATTTCTTACTTTTACAAATGGAAAATTTTAGTCGATACCAGAAAAACGAAATAAGTCTTCTTTACACGAAAAGGCAACACGGGTTTTTCCGCAGCACAAAATAAAAATGCAAAATTTTGAAGTAATTTTTCATAAAAAATTAATTGTCGAAAATCACATCACATAAACAGGCGATTCAGATTGAGCATTTTTGAGAAGCTCTTAATTTTAAAAACAATTTTTTCATTCCATAATTTTTTACTCCGGCCCCTTTAGGTGTAAAATATCTGGCTATCATTTGAAGAAACTAAAAATTTGTCAAAACAAACTTTTTAAGTTAAGATGAAACCTTTCTCGGGATTTCACAACATCTACTCTATATAAAACAAGTAATGTACACTTAGTTAAAGAATCACTAAAAGTATTGTTAAACAATTTTAAGTTTCGTTGTATGTTCGTATGTCCTCACATAAAAGTTTTATTAAGAATGACTCGTTGATTGATTCAAACTTTTACATCCTAACGTACACTTAAGTTTATGACTTTTTTCTCGGCATTTTGAATTTCCCCCTACAGGTGAATTATATTTTTGAATTTATAATATTATATAAAAATTGTTTTTATATTATTAAGTTGAAAATTTTTCTTGAAATTGGTGTGTTAAATATAATAAAAATAAATTATTGTAAACATTGATAAAATATGTGAAATAAATATTTCGGATATTTGTATATAAATAAGACCTAAAAAATTTCGACAAAAAGATATAGAATGAGGCTATATTGGTTGACTTGATTAGCATTGCGATGTCAAAACTTTGGAAAAAATTGTCCCCGTGCAAGCAGTTATAAAGGTATTGAAGGAAGTCAGTTACTAACTCTCATGTCATTTTTTCATAACTTAAAAGCACTGAAATTAGTTCATAGTTAGAAGCAGCTTCTTGTTCTCCTTCTTCATAAGGAATTTGTGCCATCATTTTGCCAATGTAAAATTATAGTCCATTCAATACAACAAGAACTTTGCTAAATTTTGTGAATCTCAAAATCTGCTTAACACTAAAGTGTTTTAAGGTTTTAACTACTCTTTTGCAATTAATTCGATGTCCATTTTAACAGCTTTTTGAAACCATTTAATCCCACCCATTACCGAAGGTCTCAACTTATTAAAGATGCCTTTAATCTGACAATAACACTTTTTAAGTGATATGATGTTTTCTCCTGCATTTTTTAACCGTGTTTCTAAACTTATTCATTACTTTTTCCAACCAAAAAACTTTGGTTTAAATACAGTAATTGTGCCATTCTTTTCAGCTATTCAATTTCTTTTTTTTCTGTTTTACTTCGCATATTCCAATATTCAAATACGTAAAATCTGACATTTCAATTTGTCCAATTGCAAACAGATAAATTTTAATTGATTAAATTGCAACTAAAAGACGTGAAGGACACTCTCTCTCTCTCTCTTTCTCTCTCTTTCTATTTCTCAGACACAAACACACAAGGACTGTCACATAACTGCAGACCCACAGAGACAATTTGAAATCCACATTCATATTTATGCAAAAACGCAAAATTTCTAAGCTTTGAATAAAATCCAATGCCATACAGCATGGCCGGATAAATGGTTGGTTGAATATAATAACATTTCACAAGCAATACTCTCACCCAACCCTCCAATGCTTTTGACATTATTGATTGGCCATAAATTTCCCTTCATTTCAATGATTTCTTTTCTCTTCTATCTCTGTTCTTTCATCTATTGCTTCGTTACGGAAATGTTACATTCATTGATTCATTGGGATTCATTAAAGAGCAGCATATTTATAACCAGGAGTAAATGCTGAACGTCGGTATGTGTGTGTTTGTGCTTGTTTGTATGGTTGTATATTTACGAGGACTGTTGGATGGCATTAATTTGAAAGTGTAATTGTACGTATCTCAATAATAATTGGAATACATTTCATCAGCCGCATTTTAGTTTTAGTGAGGCATCAGGGAAACATAAGGATTTGAAAGGATTGAATTCTGTAATTAATATATTGCTAGTTACAGGACATTTTCTAGTGATATTTTCCCTTCTGTTGAGAAATAAGCCTGATGCCATCATTTATCATTATGCATATTAAATTTCCAGTGGTTTGTGGTTTATGGAAATGTCCGCTATTGACAGCATCTACTGCAGTCGTTATCTGGTATTCTTTTAATTTTAATTTAATTTTAATTCTTTTCAATATATATATATATATATATATATATATATAGATATATATATAAGAAATGAAGGAAAACTGTCATTTGCATTCCATTTGCAATTCTTGCCAAAAAATCTTTGAACGCTATTATAAACATTTACTGGAAAACTCGGCATACAATTGATTAACTTCATTGCTAGGTGCAATTCTCTTTGGCAACTAACTAAGGATCTGTGTATATAGTATATTTGCCAATGTATTTATGTTCAAATATTCCGCTACCAGGTTTATTTGGAATCCTTACAAATTTTTTTAAAATAAATTTAGAATTTTAAATATTTGACTACCATAGAAGAAATTTGCATTTTTTTCTCCAGATATTGTAAAACTTGCACATAGGATTTAGTATACAGTTCGTTGAGAGATGTTGTTGGGAAAGTTCCCAGCAAAAAAGTGTATCCAAAGAAGCAAATATTCATCACAACGTGTGATGGAGAAGAGCTGAAAAATTGCGTAATCACCAATGAAATTAACATAGAGTTGTCATGGGAGGAACAACCCTATTTTATGAGGCCTCTTCCCTATATATGCACGAGTGATGTAGATGTAATAAAAATTAAAATATATGGCTCCAAATTTTTTTATCTAATAAATTGCTTTTTATTGTATTATTTTTATTACAAAAACACCCAATAGACAGGCACTGAATTAGAAGGTCGCCTAATGTTTTATAGTTTCGAAGCTTACACATCCTCTACCTTGGACTATAATCCACAGTATTGGAGACTGGCATTCTTAGCAAATATTTGTAATTTGTAATTTTTACATCTGCTTTTTCATAAAGTATATTTACTATGCGCATCGAAGCAGCATACTAATGCTGCCTGACCGCCATACCAGTACTGTTCAGGAGATTTTAAAATAATAAATAGAAATGGTAGACATTTTTAATTCAACAGACGAAAATTTTAGTTCCTAACGGATGCAAGCTGACTCCCTTAGCATATAACTTGGCAGTAATTAAAACCAAATTCCAATTTATCCACAATATTCTCAAGGCAACTTGAATAAGAGGCTTTAGGCGGAGTGACAGATTACTGTGCGACCAGTTCACATACTTTGGAGATGATGGTGAGAAATGCTGCGGTAAACACAATTCGTACTATCATCATTAACTGAGTGCATTAACATTGTAGAAAATACTAGAAAGAAAGGAGTCTGTTGTTTGTTCTGATGAACAATGTGTCTATCCACTTGAAATGATGCGTAAACGCTGGCAATTTTGGAGTGACAGACGATTTGATCCGCCTCGACTCCGTCTGTCGACCTGAAAATCAAGGAAGAGTAAAAGGAAAAGACATGATAGATAAAGCTATACTAAACACAACTGGTATCATCCTCAACACATTCCACATGTTTCACACGTACGCTTATGATAAAGACGACATTGGCTGAACAGTGTGAAATGTCACTTCAGTCTTCTCAGCCATTAGAAAGTTACCAGAACAAGCAATAAATAAAATAAAAATAAGTCATCTGTTGTAGCAAACGACTTTCCTACTTGATTATAAAGCTCCGTGTCCATTGATAATTAAAACATTGCAATAGTGAATGATTTCATCTACCTCGGATCCGTCATCAATATGACTAATTATTAAAGCCTGGAAATCAAAAAGGATTGTGAAGGAAGGAGATGATTTGGCAAAATCTGTTTCAAATATGGCTGGTATCATCTTCATTAAAAGCCATACATTACTTGCGTACACTGACAATAAAGTAGTCGTAGCTCCAAACCTGAGAATTTATCATTGAGAATAAGTCAGCAAATGCAGGTGTGAGGAGGACAATATCAACGAATATATATATATACATATATATATAGAGATATATACCATATTCTGCGCGAAATTAGATCTTGAAAAAGCCATGATAAAGATGTCTAGAAAACCGAAGTACTTGCAATAGTCTTCCACCTGTGTTACATAATACATATATAACGGGCTATCCATTTTGTGGTTTCAAAAGTAAAGTTAAATTAAACACACATGAAGCTCTGATTTCGATGAAACTATTATTCCATTATAATGCTTGAACCTTGCCATTATCTACGAAATACAATATCATTCAAATGACTGTCTCTGGATTGGTTGCAGCAGCTTTAAAGTAGTTTTCGACTTCTTAGCACATTTAGAGCGGTATCTCGGCGATAACGTGACGAATGTTGGTTTTCAAATGCTCCAAAGTTTCGGGATTATCCGCGTAAACACGGTCTTCGACGTGGCCCAACAAAAAAGTCTAACGGCGTCAAATCGCATGATCTTGGTGGCCAATTAAAGTCGCCAGAACGTGAAATTGCACTTTCTGGAAACTTCTTATGTAATAAAGCCAAAATCGGTCGTGTTGTGTAGCTCACGGCTCCGTCTTGTTAAAACTACACATAGTCTAGTTCATAATCTTCCATTGCATTTCACAAAAAAAAATCGCTTACTTTACGGCCATTGCGCTCTGAATTGAAATTCGGATTGTCCGCCACACTTTCACTAACAGAAGCGTTATTTTCGGCAGTGTACCATATCGTTAACGCTTCCTTGCAAAGTAGGTCGATTATGATGACCATAATCATCCCCTAATGCACGAAAAGTGTCCACGTTTGAATCACTTCTATGTAGTCAGTTTTAACTATTTTTACGCATTCTTCGGCTGTTAAACGATCCATATTCTTTCACTAAATAACATTTCAGATGACAGGTATTTAACAGCTTGCTGGGCCGGCGGTTCCAAAACGACTAAATGGATAACCCTCTGTTTTAATTTTTAGAAAGTTAGCACATTACGAAAAGTAGATACTGTAAAATTATTACAAAATCACTAAAACGAAATGAACGATAATCAATTGGTTGCCAATCTTAAAATACTAACAGCAGATATGTCTTGGCGCTGTGGGATGAACCAAACGTAATGTTACAGTGCCCAAACTTACGTTTAATCTAATATTGAAGAATATCTTATAGTACTCGAGGAAAAGTATGCTGCTTTCATAGCAATACTGCTGTCAATTCTAATGCGTACAGTGACAGAATATCATATTTGGAAGAATAAAGAGCTACATTGTCAGCATCAGTTAAAAATTTGGGTATCCAACAAATGAATGTTTGATTACATAAAAATGTGCTGAGATAAAAGTGGAACTCGAAAAACTTCAATGTAAATGTCAAGGTTAGGATTCCCTCTCTGATAAGACAATGATGGAAATCTAACAACTGATAGACTAAATGAACTGCAAATTGTAAGAGATCTGTCCTACTAGCTACTATTTTCAGAATACATCATGGGGCACAGCATGGGCTCCAGCAGCGAAGCTAAAATAAACGTTATTTTTACGATTTTTCAACAAATACGCCGATAATTAGGTCAGTTGCTTAAATAAATACGTGAGTTGTGACGGCTGTTTCTGATATCTAGCGACTGCTAACTGTTAGTTAAAAAATAAATATTAAAATTATTGAAAAATCATTGAAAAGTGTCAATTTTTCTTGAGATGTTTTAAGCTGTTACTTGGGCATGTTTACTCCTACCAGATCGATTTCGCTCGCTAATGGAAACTTGCTGTTCATGGTATCGTGAATAATTTCGCGACTTACGGAAACGGTCCCAAAATAGGCAACCTAACAAAGAAGACACAAAAAGGTAGGGACAAATTCTCTTTATTTTTCAACATAGTCTGCTTTTAGTTTGATACAATTTTTCCTGCGATATTCAGTTGCTTCTACACCCTGTTTACAGTAAGAACTGTCAAATTCCTTAAAATAGCTATCAACCGCCTCCGACTCCACCTCACTGTTAGAAAATCTTTTACCACCGAGTCATTTTTCAGGTTTGGAAATAGAAAATAGTAAGATGGAAGTAAATCTGGCAAATAAAGTGTGTGATGAAGCAATTCGAATTCTAATTCATTCATTTTGGTCATCGCAATAGTGGATGTGTGAACTGGAGCATTGTCTTGATGACAAGACCGCCAAATGCGGCATTTTTTCATAATTTCATAATAGTAACTGTTGATCGTTTTTCCTTTCTGAAGATAATCAATAAAAATAATCGCATGCACATCCCAAAAAACAGACGCTATGGCCTTGCCTGCAGGTGTGAAATAGCAGACTTATGTCTCATCCATGGTTATAAATCGATGGGAAAATACAGCTATTGCCAAAGCGCCTTCACAACTCTGGTTTTGCCCCATTGAAAGCAATCGTGGCACCCATATTGCGCACAGCTTTGTCATCTTCAAATCTTCGGACAATATACGATGTATAGGACTTTTTGAAATGCTAGCTCATTCAGCTACCTAATATTTCAGCTAGCTCATACACCTTCAGCCGACTATTATCTAATATGATTTTGTGGATTTTCTTAATCGTGGAAATCTAAATTGTACGACCACCACGGTGTTCGTCTTGGCGGCTCCTACGGCCTCGTTAAAAATAATATATTTTTTCTGTATTTTTTCAATAATCACAACCGTAATTTGGACTTACATACGTTTGAATGGCTTTTCGCTATATCTAACACGTTCCACCTCATATTGCTGTTAATTAAGATAATGGTGGGTTCAGATCTTGTAAGAGCGATTTTTTCCTATTTGATTAATTTCGCCCAATTTTGGGTTGAATTGACCTATAAAAATGGATATTTTAAAATTTTTAGCCAGGTAAATGGGCGCAAGAACGGACTTTGTTAAATGAACTTACATTTTTCCAGTGATCTGCACTATATTCAACAAAGCTCTAAGCGAATATCTTTTTTATGCATTCGATTGTTGCTGATCGCTTTTGCTGCGCTTCAATTTCATTTACTTTTGCAGCCTCAATCACTTTGCGTCTCTTTTTGAGAGCGCAAAGTAGAACTTGTATGGTAGTGGTTCCCTCCATTAAAGGCACCAGTGTTTCCCCAAAAATTTACTAAAAAAAATCGTTAAAATAAAAAACCCTACAGTTTGACTAAAAATTACAAAATTACGATTTTCATGACCTGAGTTTAAGTTTTTATTACGTTTAGCTTTTACCGTCTTTTAATATAGCTATTATTTGGAATATGATTGTTATCAAATTGAAGCCCTTATTGGTCATCGGTCATAAGTCTTTTGTGTTAGTAAAAAGTGCGCAATTGGATGATCCGTTTCGGAGTTACACTCATAATTTGCTTTTATTGATTTTTTCTATTTTTTATTTTCCCAAAACTCTTATGAGTCACCCAAAGATGAAGTCATTTTTGTGTTCGAAGTTCAGTCTTCATTATTTTTTTCATATTTTCGAGTTGTTATCATTTTAGCGCTTTTAGGAGAAACATCCATTATTTAAGCATACTCATTGCATAAATTCTCTTGAATGGACGCTACGTATTCAACAATAACCTTCAATGTTAAATAGTTGATGTATTTAAATGCTCATTTTCATTCAAAAATGAAAATTTGTTTGGTACAGGATTTCAATATATTCTTTAGATGAGTATTTCTAATCATTTCAAATGGAAAGACAATCTTAATATACCTATACACCTTTATACCTACATATCTATATACCAATATACCTATATACATACATATATACCTATACAGCTGTATACCTGTATATATACAACAGACATTGATTACTGTGCTTAATATTCATATTGTAGTAATTTTGTGCCTCACAGTTTCTTTTGCTACAATCATATTCCTCATTCCTCTTTTTACTGTCTTGGTTTTATAATTTTTTTCCATTCTTGTTTCGCATTATCTCAATGCTCTTTATTCGATCGTTCGATTTCATTTTGTATCATGTTAAAATTAATTGATTGTCATTATAATAATGGATTGATGCCAAATTCAAATTCTAATTGCCTGCCATATTTGTGGCATTATCGTCATTTTCACCACACTACAAAAATTCTATCTCAATAAGCCTACACCATTAAAAAGTATTTAATGGTGTTATTTGTCATTAATATGTTCAATAAGCATTTAAACCTTTTCGGTAATTAGATGTGAAAATATTTCTCATCACAAACTGTTCAAATACCAAATTTCACAGCTTCAATTATCTAAGTTTTGTTGATTAAAAGCTACATGTTGTCAAACCTTTAATTAACCAAGTTAATTTTCTTCGCCTTTCTTCAACATTCATACTAATTCTATACACAGAAATATAATAACTAAGGATACTACAAACATTTGTAAGAATATTTATTGTAAGGATATACAAACATACTCATGTACGTGCATACTCGTACATAAATAGCCTTCAGTTCAACATTTAGCTGTACATTAAAGCACTAAAAATATCATATACAGATGCCAATGAAGTGAACATAAAAGAAACATAGGCATGAATATAAAAACTACATATCAATAGAAGCCAACCAACTGCTTAATAAATTTTATACAATATATTGATTAATATGATGAAAGCGAATATTGCACAACCCGCATAGAAAAAACACGCAATTGGTTTTTTTAAACAACTGCGACACAATTAAAAGTAAATGAAGGCCTTATGTTAACATTAAAGAAAACTTAAACATTAAAGAAAACTTAAAAACTTAAAAGAACTTAACAAATATGGCGCTTAACGCAAGAGGATGTTATGTATACGAATAGTAAGCATCGACTTCAAATGTTATAACTACTCCTATTTATTTCCTAGAGTGTTTATATAAGTATTTGTTGACAACTTCTGACAAAACTTCTAGCTGATGGAACACGTTTTTCGACTTTATAATAATTAATAATTAATAAACAACATAAAAACGATTTTCAACAATTCTAAATGGAAATACAGCAACTAACTTAACTGCTCCTCTATAGCAGCAGCCCTATTTTTGCTGGACGAATAGGAATCTAAATTATTTACGATTTCGTTGAGGGTGAGAAAATCACAATGAACACTGTTTGTAGCTTGATTTTGAATAAATTAAAGAGAATCAACATTTAACACAATTTTGATTCGGCCGTTGGAATCAGAGTAAAAAAACGTGCAAGTTTTGTTTCAGATAACATCGAAGTCATCAATATTTACCCAAAATAAATTTAAAAAAATGTTCTAAAATAAAAAATTTTAAACATAAAATTTGACTAAAAATTAGGATGTTTTCGTGATGTTATTATCCGTTTTGATTTCGTTTAGTAAAAGATATCTGATTTAGAGGAATGCAATTAAGACGTAGAACGGTTTCTTACCGTATATATCAATTTCTGCCGCGTATGCAAATTCTAATTAGCGAACCAAATGCCAGTATACTGTGTGTACCAACTGTGCTAATTGTGACGCGCATTTTAAGTCTATAGAATCATGAACGATATACTAACTCATCGTAACTCTTCGTGTGGTACCTGCAAACACAAATTTGTCGATTTTTTTGAAGTACCTTTCGTTTCTTGTAACTTCTTTTTCGCAGACTTTAGTAATCTACAGTTTTTTCCAACGCACTGATTTATACTCTTTGGCAGAATTTGAGCAAATCGGCCGATTAAATACTCCTTCCCCAGTTCTTCCCATACAAACGACCCTTTTAGACCGTTTTAGATATAAGTAAATTTACTCTATGCAGTTGCACCGAATTCAGTGAAATTTGTTATTATTTTAGCCTTTACCAAAGTGTGTGTCTGAAAATGAAAATGAACGGCATTGCCATGCGCCTTCTTGCACCTCCTATACAATTTCACCTATTTTCCAAACTTAAATCATACCCCTATAATTTCTAATTAGTCAGCTGCAGTAGCCTTCATATTTGTTCATTGTGTTGATTTCTAATTCTCTGTAAAACTTGAGAAGAACAAACAACTTCCATTGTGGTACCTCTCATGCAAATGGTCGAATCAACCCATATATTTCTAGCTTCATACTTTTCAATTGGTGATCCTGAATTCGGTCAAAGTACAAGTTATGCTTTGACTTAAATATTTGTCAGCGGAATGTGAAGTTTCGTAATATCAGATTTTTGGCGAATTTCCGCTGATATACTTCGTTCCGAGCATCTTTTTGAAACCACACAGTGGCGAAGGCGGTTCTCTTTCGGAATAGATCTGGAAAGAAAAACTCTTTCAACACTTTCAAGTGACACTTTCTTCTGATTCAGCCAAAAGTGATTTATCTGTCTGCGTCATAACACAAGATTTTTCATCCGTCAACATAGCACCTTCTCATTACATTCCATGCTAAGTCCATCAAAAGAATTATATGTTAACAGTACTCTGTTCCTAATTTCCATGCTGATGAAATCATCCATTATATCAAATGTGAAATTTTTACCGTTCAATCTGCATCCCAAGTGTCTAATCCTTGGTATATTGAAACAAATAACAAGAACAAATTTATTTCCAGATACTCGTATATGGGAGGGCTTCTCACGTATTCCATTTTTAGACTCATTCTAAGTCCAATCAAACAACTTCATTTTGCGAATTTTAAGCGACAGACCCACTTTTTCGGACTCCCTTTCAATACCTGAGGAGGTTGCAGTAACATCTTTCATTTTTCAACAAGAAGCTTTTATATGCGCAAGTAATACATGGTTTCTACTGAAGATGGTTAGAGCCCTTTTTACTGCAGCTTTCGCCTTCTTTAGCAATTTCTTTAGAAATTTGCTGCCTCAATCGGTTGTCAAATATTAAATTGTTTTGGAGATATATTAAAGACGCCACTTTGGCCAAAACAAATTATTTCATATTTTCGGATTTTTGTTATCTTAGGACATTTTATAGATATGAAAAGGTCTGCGAAACACTGAGAACCTAATTGTACTCATTTTTTTGAGTAATCACTAGACATATGGCAGTAATTTTGAATACCGAAATATTAGTTGACCTGCACACAAAAGAAAAAAAACTCTATAGTATTCGACAAAATAGAAGCAACGGTAATGCAGTGGTATTAAAATGCTTATTTTATTACCACGTATTCAAAGGTATTCGAACACGAACATTCCAATGCAGGGCTCTAGTCTCTACTATTACGTCCCTCATCCGATGAAGCAGAGCACAAATATGGCCATTTAAAAGTCGATTTAATGTCCAGTTGCTGTATTCAATTAAACTTTTACCCCAACATAAACGCTACCTCTAGGGCTTCCTTAATTTACTTTCACCACAAAATTCTTTCCTTTGTTTCTTGTTTTCTTCTCATATCCAATTACATATCGTTCATCGAACGACCCCTAAAGATATGCAGATTAAAATGTCGATTGCATGTCCGAACATGCATCTGACCATTACTCGTTACCGGTCATTGAAAAATCATTAATAACTCGCACTCATTCCTAGGTTTGAGTGTGTAGGTAACTGGATTGTGGATTGTGTGGCTAAAAGCTTTCAGAGCAAATGAATGAGTAAAATGTGATATTTTAACTGCTGTCCATCCCGAATGAAAGTATTGGTTGTTGTACAACACAAACAAGACTAAGTGCTACAAAAGAGCTGCGTGGTCGGCGTTATTATGATATATCGTATATTAGGTGCGCAACTAAGTTCTCGCTGTTTTTTTTTTTTTTTGTTTTTATAAAAATTCAACTTTATTATAAAAACATGTTTACAAATGATTCATTGAAAGTATTGCTCATCACTAGCTCCTACTGTTTCTCATCTTTCTGCCAAAGCTCGAATTACGTCACGGCAAAATGGTTCATCTTTTGAGAATATCCACGAATCAAGCCTTCCTTGATGTCATCATATTAGTGGAATTCCTGGTCAGCCAGACCGTGTGCCATCGAACGAAACAAGTGATAATTGGACGGCGCAATATCTGGAGAGTATGGCGGATTGGGTAAGACTTCCCATTTTAGCGTTTCCAAGTAGGCTTTAACGAGCTTAGTCACGTGAGACCGAGCGTTGTGATGCTGAAGAATCACTTTTTCGTGCCTATGCGCATATTGAGAGCATTTCTCGTGCAGTTATCGGCTCAATCGCATTAATTGAAGTCGAGGCTGATCCTTAGCGATGGTTTCGCTTAGTTTCAACGTCTCGTAATAAATAACACCGACCTGGTCCCACCAAATATGAAGCATATCCGCCGCAGCGTGAATATTCGGCCGAGGTGACGACGTAACAGCATGACCGGACAGCCTCCATAATTTTCTTTTCTTGGATTGCTGTAATGGATCCATTTTTCATCAACCATCACAATACGATGAAGAAAATATTTCCTTTATTGTCGCTGAAGCTGTTGTTCCTTGGCTTTAACTCATGAGGAACCCAAGTTCCTTGTTTCTGTATTATTCCCAACGAATGCAACCGCTTGGAAATGACTTCGTGGGTAACTCCTAATACTGAAGCAAGCTTTACCTGCGTTTGACATGGATCTCCATCAATCAATGCCGTCAATTCAGTGTCTTCAAAGATTTTTCGTCTTTCTTCACGCGAATGGTCTTCAACATCAAAATCACCATCTTTAAAGTGACGGAACCAATCTCGACACGTTGTTTCACTTAAAGCAGCATTTCGGTAAACCTTTTGGAGGTCTCAATGAGCTTCAGCCGCCGTTTTCTTTGAATGAAAGAAGAAAATCTATACTTTCTGCATATAACGAAAATATAAATAAATATTTGCACAACCAAAAGAATATGACGTCAAAAGAAAATCACTATATTGTCTAGGCGGTATGTTTACCATATGCCTAAGCTTGGCTCATGACGTCTAGGTTATGACAGAATCGACCGGTGGCGCCATGTTTTGGCAAACCGCGGGAACTAAGTTGCACACCTAATAAAACGTTTAATTTGCTTTTCATTTTGCGAGAGAATATGCCTTTTAACAAATCTACTGTCGTCTTTACGATGAATGTACTTCACCCAAATATCTGCTGTTCGTAGAATATCGTTAATAAGTTTCATCAACAAAAACTGCCATATGCAGCTTTCGAAACTTTTGTTTATTTGTTTTTCTTTTCTTTCCCATATGAAATAGCAAAATAAAGTTCAGTTGACATGTTTTTATGTCTGTTTTTCGTTGGCTGCGTTATTGCGCCTCATGCTGCGGTAAGAGTGGCATATAAAACAATAAAGCGACATCAAAAGTAAATTATCGGAAGTTCATTTTTCTCTCGATCTTCCGCCACTTCACTTTTTCTCCGTGTGTTTCGTTACCGCACTTATAGTCGATGTAGATTAAATGCAGCTGGTGTAATAATTATGGTAAGCATAATATTATAATATCAGCCGACCGTGGCACGATGGTTAGTACATACGATTCGCAAGATCGTTAAAAGTTTAAAAATAAGTTAAAAAATACAGCTACCATTCATTATTTGAGTGGCGTTCACTTCCATTTGTCTAACGAACACTTCGAGTATTCTAGTAATCGACAAGTCTGCTAAAGGCTTTTCAAACGGTGACCTTCCCAATCGTCGTTAAACTGTAGGTCACCCTGAGTGAGTCTAAAAATAGAAGGCTCACTGAATGTGAGAAGCTTTCCTATATCTTATTCATGGAATGCAAGTGAATTTGTTTTTTTAATATTATGAAAATGATCTAAATGTCTGCGTTACGGAGGTCGAAATATTGCTGGAAAATATCACTAAACTATGCAATTAAATGTACTCATGGCACTTGTACAAATTGTTAATTTTGTCAAAATTAGTCGCGTCATTATGTCAAATAAAAACAATTATAAATAAACTGCAAAATAAAATATGTTAATACCATGTTCACCGTGATGGTACTTATTCATGAATATCTAAAAAATTGCTTCAGTTTGAGCACAAGAAAATTGGAATTTTTCTCTTAGTTTCTTTTTGAAGAAATATTTAATAAAGAATAACTGGGGCTCAAAACATTCCACTGTTAGTGGGTAAAACCGGATGAAGTTACATTAACTTAAGTCAATTTTCTGCTATGATATGTTCAAGAACTAGTCATAATAAATTACACGACAAAACTTTTTATAAAAAGGTTTCCAAAGATTCTACACATATTTTAATGAGAGTTAAAGCGATTTATTCAGCTGGTAAAATATGAGTGCATATGCATAGAACCAATCACCTAAAAAGCCTGCTTAAAAAGATTGTCACAAGTATTTGCGTCAATAAATTGACACAACTGTCTTTTGTGCTGAGCGCCATCTGTCAACAGTTTGTTTACATTGATCGATGTTATCAGTTTATCTCAAGTGAGATGGAAAATTTGTTTCACTCTGGTCGGCTACCAACGTCTTCAACAGAAGTTAACACCGACAAATTGAAGGAAAAAAATGTTCTGGAACGTAGCAATTCGGATTTGACATTCATAAAATGCAATATAAATGGTGACGTGAAATGGATTAATGAGTTTGTCAAGCAAACCAGTCAACAAGCTTGGGAATGGTGGTTTTCAACTCAGCCGAAATCGTAAAAACCACATCGAAGTCTATCATAAATTAAGGTCATGTGGATTATTTCCTATAATTGTCCCAGTGTTGTCCGCTCGAAATTTTTGCCAAAAAGTCGGAGAATAAATAAAGATTACTATCTGGACATTAATGCACTAAGCAAAATCATTGAAAAATTCCATATTTGTGAAAAAAAACGTCGTGGATTTTGCAGCACAAAAACGCTAATCTAACAAAGCTGTCATTGTTAACACATTTCTGACTAACGAATTTCGACAAATACCAAATTCACGTGATATGTTTGAAGTTTGAATTTTTTCAATTTCCAAATCGTACTCGTAAATTACCACTTCCAGGCACCCTTTGTCAGTCGATAGAAGAAATCGCGGCCAGAACAGAAGTCTTTTCCAGAAAATGATGTTTTGATGATTTGATTACTCGTTTCCATAATTGTGTTATTTCAAAGCAAACCTACTTTGAAGGCGATGCAATAAATATTACACTCTTTCTTGACCAATTCTAGGCACTATTTTGAGAGGTAGACTTTATGTATAAACAATTTCGAAATTTTAAGATTTTCGTATGGCATACAAGAAATATAGCTGTGACGGATGCTACAAAAATCAAGTAAATCCGCAAATATGAAAAAATTTTCATGATTGTAGGCTCTACTTTTGATATACCAACATATTTTTATTCAAATGTTCTATTTTTTTTTTATAATATTTTTAGTTTTTTTTAGGAATGACACAATTTTATCAAAACCCTATATTAGGATGACAATTAAATGTATAGAAAAATTAGTTGGTTGAATTTTAAAATTGGACTTACTAGAATATCAATTTGCTACTTAACCTAAAAATGCTATATCAAAAATTTATAGAAAATTGATCACAGATCCTGGTTTCTGGTGTCTTTGAAGAAAATGTTTGCAAAATCCGGCGGATTCTCATAGAAATTGATAAGACAACTTAATTTCTTTAATCTCTAGAACATTATAAAGCACAGAATAATAAAACATTTTAAAAATCTCCAGCGAATGTCAGGATCCAAACTTGGGAGTTAAGAAATATAATCAATTTTAAGAAAAATGAGAATTATAAATTTCAAAATCAATGGTGAAAAAAATATCGGTTAAATGTGCCTTCAAATAGAGCAATATACGCTTTCATTAGGCTTTATCACAATATCCTACCTCGATAGTTTCATGACGAGATGGTGGGTCAAATTTAATAACCAAGAAAAAAACATCCACGTTGGCATATTTGGACATCGTTGTCAAAGACATTTTTAATAGAATATAAATTCGGAAATATTTAATTCATATTTCCACTGTTAGCTAAGCTATTATAATCGAAAACATATGAAATGATTCAAAAGAAAATTAGATCGACCATGGCGCAATAGTTAGTATACGCTATAATTAGTATACTTTCGTGTGATCGCGAGTTCAGTCCCACATACGGCCACTTTTCAACATTAGAGATGCGAGCACCTCGATGAGTCTTACAAAAACTTCGAGTAGCCAAGTAATCGTCAAGTTAGTGAAATGCTTCTCAAAGTGTGAGGTTCGGTCCCGGCGAGTGAGTATAAAAATAGAATGCGTATAAACTCACTAAAAGCGAGAAACTCCACCATATCTCACTCAGGGGATGTAACGACATTTGGTTTTTAATTTAAATATAAATAATATACAAGGTGGCACACCAATTGCACTGCAATAAGAAATTCAAATAACTTATTTTTTAATCAAGGTATTTCACTTTTGTTCTTTTTTTTTTTTTTTTTTTTTTTTATAAAAAATTATTTATTTTATCATAATTTTATTTTATACAAGTAAATAGTTTTCAAAGTGATAGAACATAAATGACCTCCAAGCTCACTCAAGCATATGCGACACTTATTTAGATCCAGAATCGCCTTAATATTTACTGCAATGGACTGTTTTTATTCAGCCAAATTCCTTCCAAAATTCCCCGTAAAAAAGTCTAGTGCAGTTAGGTCAGGTGACCATGGGGGCTATAATCGGTCTGGCTAGGTGTGCCATAACCAAATGCTATAGAAACGGATGCATCCTCGGTGTAGTTCTGGATAAAAACATCTTCTTAAACATCTTCAACTAACGGTCGCCATCAGCAGCTGCTGTTTCACCGGAGCACGATTCGTGCCCTGTATTTGATGATCTACTAGGTGCATTAAAACTTTACGTTTGAAATTCGAGGAATTTATTATGAGAAAAATCAAAAATTTGGAATATTTCAGAAAACAGTCACACAATTCCCAAAAATACCCAAAACTGGAAACAAATTGTTATGTCTTACAATTGTTTATGCATAACTAGCGCTCAAACTATGCGCATATGTTTGCAACATATATAAAGGGCTATTCATTTAGTGGTTTCAAAACCGCCGGTCTGGCAAGGCTGTCAGTTGTTAAACAACTATCATCTGAAGTGTTATTTATTTAGAGAAAAATTTGCCATTTACGAATAATGATCGCTTAACAACCGAAAAACGGTAAAACTTATTACTATAAAAGTGGTGATTTAAACGTGGGCACTTTTCGCACATCACGGGTGATTATAGTCATCATAGTCGACCTAATGCGCAAGGAACAACCTACCTTTATCTTATAAAGCAATTTGAAAATACTGGAAACGTTATAGATGCGGTCAGGCCTGTGAATCATCGCAATGTACGCACTGCCGAAAATATCGCATCTGTTAGCGAAAGTGTGGCAGATAATAGAAATTTCAATTCTGAGCGATATGGCCACATTTTTCTGGCCTTCAATTAAAGATTACGAACTGAACGATATGTGGTTTCAACAAGACGATGCCACGAGTCACACAAGACGACCGATTTTGACTTTATTGCATAAGAAGTTTCCAGAAAGCGTCATTTCACCTTTTGGCAACGCAAATTGACCGCCAAGATCATGCGATTTGACGCCGTTGGATTATTTTCATTTTTATTTTTTTTTTTTTTTTTTTTTGTGGAGCCAACGTATTTACGTGGATAATTCCGAGACATTGGTGCATTTGAAAACCAACATTTGTCAAGTTGACATCGAAATACCGCCCGAAATGTGCGAAAGAGTGATCGAAAACTACCTTAAGAGGATCTACTGCTGCAATCTATCCAGAGGCGGTCATTTAAATGACATTGTATTTCGTCCAAGCATTTTAATGAAATAAAAGTTGCACCGAAATTATAGTTTCATGTGTATTTTATTTAACTTTAGTTTTCAAACCGAAAAATGGATAACCTGTTATTTACAAATGTGTTTTCTTCATACAATTGAAGCAATTGCGGGAATTGCAGGTATTTAGTCCTAAAATATTATTCTTGTTCAAAAATACTAAAAGTTAAAAGCGTTAAGCTGCGGTCGACCCTGTAAATTGTCGAAAGCCAAAATGTTTAGAGGCAAATCGGCATTATTTTGATTTCAGAATAATTTTCTAAAAAATGTATGTCTTCCTGAACAACTTATTACGATATTGTCTAAAAAGAAACGACACATTATGCTGTTTTTCATAAAATTTTGAATTTCGGTTTGGCAATAATTTTTGACAAGTTGACTTATTGATCTATTATATTCTCAAAATATATCTTATGTATATCTCTTTTCTTGCCAAGAAAATTAAAAAAATATAGGGAATAAAGCACGCTTTTCAAGTCAAATTGATCTTTGTTTAGCTTTTTTATTGATTTTTCCAAATTCCCTGCAACACTTGCAGGATCACGTTTTTATCCATTGCACATAAGATCTTAACGATTGCATTATGTGGAAGAATATTGCCAGTTCAATTCAATTTAGTTTTCTTCGTAGTGTTTTATGATTGGTTGGTTGAGGACTCACCTAAAAATCAAGCCAATCCGAATTCTAAATAACCTCAAGAGCAACAGATAAACATCGTAGGGTCTCTGTGCTTCCTACTGTATGAGATGACTTAAATACATTTTCTTTCCTACATTTACACAGAAGACTTCGAAGTTTTTCTTCCTTTTCTATAAATTAAACATGAGTCTCTCACAGATGTTTCAGCTACATTTGATGCTATAAATCAGTCTTAATATTTTTTTACATATTTCTAAGCAAAACAAAAACCACAGCATTTTTGTATGGCTATGACTTGTAGCTTAATATTTAATGTTCCCTAACCCCCAACTGTCCTCGTATTCAGAGGAAAACCTAAAACTCATACAAAACCCAACCTTTAAATTTCATATGCAATAAGACAGAACGGTGCGGAGTAAAGAATTGAAGCAAACGAAACGTAAAACTGTTTGAAACAACGTTTTGTGCACACGTAACACACACATATGCATATGTCGTGCATACATCTACGACATGTATGTGAGTTTGTAAGTGGATTTTGTAGATTCTGGGAATGTTAAAAAGTTTTCTGCGTGAACGATATACTGTATGCTAGGTCTGTTTTAAAACCATGTCGGGTACATTATGGTTGTGGTTGTTTAAAAATCAAAAAAAAAAAAAAAAGAAACGTTTTGTCTCTTTTCCTCATAAAGGAGTGAGGTAACCGAATGAAGTTTTTCCCCCTCCTTGGTGTCTACAATATTTTGAAAACTTTTTTTCTATTTATTTTTTCTAATAGCTTTGTATGTTATGGAGATGATGATGGCATAATTTGTACTTATGTACTCTACGAGTATACCACACAATGTGTGGCATTGCAAGGTAATATGTGTCGCCGACATTTTAGAGATCTCTTGTTTTTTTAACCGCTACCATGCGGCTTAATTATTATTATGTTCTACATATATTTTGTAGCTTATGAGAATAAGAAAATAATTGTGATTTCCAGACAACTTTGTGTAGTACGCTGTGGCGTTACATTTAGTTTTGAATGTATATGAATATACAGATATTATATAAAATGGTTTCTAGAGTTACATTAATTTAATAAACATTTAAGTTTCATTTTGCCTTTCTGGTCACCTCGTAAACGTTTATGATTACCCGATACATATGAATCTTAATTTGGTTTAACAATTTCTAAAATATATACCAAGATGGCATCTAATCATACGTATTTAATGTAATGTACAAGGGTAGGCGAACAAAGTGTTAGCTACTTCGCGCTGCTACAAAAAACAACCAAACGGCTAATGACAGCGCGCTCATTTTTTGACAAGCGGCAATCTGTTATGTTATTCCCAAGCCTACGGAAACATCTCGATTTACGTCACAGTTAAAAATGTAATCAAAATGTAATTCAAACACAACAGAGTCTTTGCTTTGTAATGGGTTATCAATTTTTCTGTTTCAAAAGTAAAGTTAAATAAACACACATAAAGTTATGATTTCGATGAAACTTTAATTTCATTATAATACCTGGACCTTGCTATTATGTACATACGAAATACAAGGTCATTTAAATTACCGCTTCTGGATTAGTTGCAGCAGCGAATCCTTTTAAGGTGCTTACCGACCACTTTTTCGCGCATTTCGGGTGGTATCTGGGTAATAACTGAATGTTGATTCTCAAATGCTCCAACGTTTGGCGATTATCTGCGTAAACAAGGTCTTTGATGTAGCTCTGCAAAAAAAGTCTACCGGCATCAAATGACATGGTGACCAATTTACGTCACCAAAATGTGAGATTACGCTTTCTGGATACTTTTCATGCAATAAAGCCTACATCGGTCATATTGTGTGGCTCGTGGCATCGTCTTGTTAAAACCACATATCGTCCAGTTAATAATCTTCAATTGCAGGCCGAAAACGTTGACATGTGACCATAATGCTCTGAATTGAAATTCGGATTGTCTGTCAGACTTTTACTAACAGAAGCACGCACTACAGCGTGCATTGCAATGATGCACATCTGTAACGCTTCCAGTCTCTTTGAATTTCTTCATTACTTGCACAGTAAATCGATGATTATGACGACCATAATCAGCCCGTAGTGCACGAAAATTACCCACTTTTGAATCACCACTTTTGTAGTGAGTTTTAACTATTTTTACCTGCTCTTCGGCTGTTAAACCATCCACATTTGTAAATGTCAAACCTTTCACTAAATAAATAAATAACACTTCATATGAGAGATATTTAACAGCTGACAGTCTTGCCAAAGCCAAAGCCAAAATTTAACGTAATCGACGACAAAACGTAGTTCACTTGGCGAAACTATGTGTTCAATGTGTTTGCTCGTAGCACAAGGTGCATATTAAAAAATTAAAAAGGATTAAAGCCCTCTAGAATACATGAGATTAAACACGTGTAGTGAAGACGATTCGGTAGCAAGAGCAAAGGTGTTACAACAATTACATGTTGATGGCAGGCTTAAAAATTTGGTCTTTTCAACAATATGTAAACAAGCAAAATGATCATGTGTAGTTCCAGTGCAAACTGAAAGACAATTTCGACCAGCGAATTGCTGTACTTAAACAAGCACCTGTATCAGTGATGGTTTGTGCCGCGGTGGCTGTCGCAGGACGCTAACAAATCGTTTTCATCTAACAGGGCATAAAGATAAATCAACAAATACAATGTGAGATTTGAAACGATGCTTTGTTACCATTGCATGTTTCAACAAAACTCGAAACCGATGAAATTCAACTTTTTTTTAAAAGAACAATTCGCAACTTCGTTTCTCGCAAGAATGGCCACTATAGTCCCCAGATAAACTGATAAACTGAGTTTTTTAAAACTGTCTATTAAAGATTGTTCTTCATCGAACATGGGACAAAATACCATCAGCCTACATTCGTGCAGTATGTATATGATATCTTTTAAACAATAATATTTTTTTCTTAGAATTTTACTTAAGAAAACCCGAAATTGTCAGTACTTTTAGTAAATAACATTTCGAGCACAGTACCAGTATAAATGGGTTTGCCACATTCTATCGAAATATGTAACAAAAATTAGGTACTAAATCGAATGACATTTTTTATAGCGAAAATTCACTTAATTTTCCGTTGATAATAAAAAATATATAATAGTCAGTAACAACCACATGGATGACGTGTTTTGAATCTCAATTTGTGACTGAACAGATGTCACGATTGAATACATAACTATTTAGGAGTGAAATTTACATCAACCAAAAATGTTCAAGCATCCATTCTTAAGTTCGACATTATACCGACCATAAACATGGGATTTTATTTCCACTCAACTCCAAGCATGTTAATTGTAGGGTAACCATTACTCAGGCGTTGACAGATCGCAATATCCGTTCATGTTTGCACATGTCCTACGCACACATACTTGTAGTCGTATAATATTTACTGGAAAAATCCTTTCCACTAAATTGTGCTTGTGTGAGACAAATGCATACATATGTCTCGCACACGCACTAGTATAAGTATGTCATAAATTTTGGTATCAGTTTCATAATTTTTCTACCTACAATAGTTACGAAAGGATTACGAAATTAAATTTCTTCACCATTGAGGTAAATATAAAATAAACAAGTTTGCTCAATTTATTTTCATTCATGAAGAGTTCTGTAAATTTCAGGCCATCAATACAAGTGTAGAGTGTTTCTAACATATTTTAATTGGTTTCAAAACAACTTCAATTGAGTTTAGAAATTTTATCTAAACAAAAGATAAATATTATTACATACTATAATGGTGTATTTAGAGCAATATAATGAAACACTGCTATAGAGTTTCAAATGTTTTGGATTAATTGAGATGTTAGCATGTGAGAGCTTTACATATTGCTAGCTATAAAAAACTAGCAAGGTACTGGTTGGCGCACCAATTGTGCTACAATATGCTAATCAATGTATATTATTCTTGAGGTAGGGATAGCCTCAATTATAGTTTAAAATGGACTGCTTCTATTTAGTCAAATTCCTTGGTTTCGTTTTCTACACCTCTTGGTTGGCATAACCCCATAAAAAAAGTCTGGTGCACTCGGGTCAGGTAACCTTGGGAGCCAGCAGAAAGTGGAAGTTTCTTGATAATAATTTGTTTGATAATTTATGTCTGGCTAATGCTGTTGAAACGGATACGTCTTCGACGCAGTTTTGGATAAAAAAAACTGCAAAGGAGTCTCCAGTGGCAGTTACTGTTACGCCGTTTTCTTTAAAATAGTATGGCCCACAATGCACCTTGATGAGACTGCGCACCGCCTAGTGTCTCATTCTGGGCGCAGATCCATCTCATGGAGTATTTCTGGACTAGATTCGCAATATATACCGCTTCATCAGGCATAAACAAGTAATTTATCAGGTTGTTGTCTTCTTCAAAAATTAATCAATCAAATCAAGTGGTTGTAATTCGGACTTTGTATGAAAACAAGTTTAAGTCATAATGAAATATGCGTTGTAATGATCGTCTGCTGACTCCAATTTACACCAATACGTTTCGAGTCAAAACGCTTGGATGGTTGTCCAATAAAAGCAAAGATGGTCAAGTCAGCACATTAAACGAGCGAGAAGAGCATTCAATATGAAAAGAAATGAAACAAAATCTTTTTAAAACAGCAAAACATTTTCAAAACTGCGTACATACTAACAACAGATGGTGCTATTATTTTGGTGAAAAAGGGCAACCCTAGTATTGTTGTTTAGTATTTTTATTTGAGCTATAAAAAGAAAAAGTTGGTCACAGTTATGTAGTTCAATATTTCTATTTTAAAAGTCTCAATTCACCCACTATTAAAGCCGAGTAATATTCTACACTAGGGGAGTCTGCAGAGATTAAACGAGCTGCCAACACGAACACTGTACTGATCGATCACCTGCGGTGTCCACGGCAGACACGGTGACGAAAATCCACAAATAGGTATTGCATTTCAAAAAGTACTATAAATCATATATTTACCGAAGATTTGAAGATAAGAATGCTGTGCGCAAACTGGGTGCCGCGCTTGCTTTCAATAGAGCAAAAAACAGCGTCGTGAAAATGTTTCAGTAGAGTGTTTTGTGATGTTTCACCCCAATTAAGCCGAATTTTTGCGCCGATTTGTAACCATGGATGAGACATGGGTTCACTATGTCACACCTGAGATAAAGGAGCGATCAAAGCAGTAGTCTGATGTGGAAGAATCGTCTCCAAAGAAGGCGAAGACGGTTCCATCTCAGGCAGGGTCATGGCGTCAGTTTTTTTAGATGCGCATGAGGTTATTTTTATTCAGAAAGGAAAAATCATCGGCGAATATTATGGTAATTTATTTGCAGTGTTTATTTGATGAAATTATGAAAAAACCGTATTTATGTTGTGTCGTTTCATTAATATAATTGTTCAGTTCCCAGATCCACCATTGCAATGACCAAAATAAATGTATTAAAGTTTGAATTGCTTCATCACGGACTATTTTCTATTTACAAACTTGAAAAAATGCCTCGGTGGTAAAAGATTTGTCAATAAAGAGGTGGAGTCTGCGGTTAATGGTTATTTTCAAGAGTTTGACATTTCTTACTATAAACAGGGAAAGAAGCTATTTAATATCGCTCGAAGAAGTGTATCGAGCTAAAAGGAGATTATGTTGAAAAATAAGGAACATTTTTCCCAACTTTTTTGTGTTTTTTTATGTGCAGCAATATTTGACTTTTTAAGCTTAGATTAAGAAATATTTAACTAAACTGAGTTAGAAATATTTCGCCGATATCTGTCATATGTACTGCAGTAGAGGCGTTGAAATGTTGCGTATTTTTCCTCCAATAAAGGTGAAACGTGGAGAAAAATAACTTGAAAGTTATGAAAAATTAACAAAATTACGTTTGGTCCAGTAAATGCGTATGAAAAGAAACATTATTACAATCTAACAATATAATTTCTAACTACATTTTCTCTCTGACTAAGATTTCATCCACAAATCGCTAACTAATATAACTAATGAGCTCCAAAGACCGAAATAGAAATTTTTAAAAATTCAATTGTTTGTTGATGGAAGTAACAAAATAAGAAAATAAGCCACTTCCATTTCCTTACAATTTTACGTCAAAAAGTCTAAAGCTTTAATCAACACTCTTTTATACAAAGGACAATTTCTTGCATATGTTTCATAGTCCTAACTTAAATTCTTCTAACTAATGCTGCAGCTTATATAAAAATATTCCACTATGTTTCACCTAAAAAAAATCAATTCTGAAAATAGTTTAACGTTTATTGGAATTCTGGAATTTAAACCGAAAATATACATAATTTTGATTCCCGTTCCAGCAAGGAAATAAAACTGACATCGACTTTTGTTTCTGTTTCTTTAATCTAAAACAAAATTGGAAAAAATTTTAACTTTTCACAACGTTAGAAATAATTTTGATTCTGATTCAGTTTATAAAACGTTTTGATTGTATTTCATTTGAAATTTTTAAATTGATAAAACAGACGGTGTTTTTTGAGTAGCTATGAGTGTTTTTGAGTGTCTGGTATCATAAATTTAGAAAATAAATTATTTGAGACAATTCTACCTTTTGCAGATTGGCACTAGATCGTTTTCTCTGCCAAGGAACGGACGAAATTTTAATTAGTTTCAATGCTCATTCACATTAAGAAAAAAAAGGATAAAAACATATTTTCCGTTCTGATTCTGAAATCAAAACATCTGTTTTATGATGTTTCGATAGAGAAACTGATATTGATTCAGTTGATTTCAAATTTCCTTTGAGGTAAAAAACGAATTAATGCGTGAAGCAAGTTGTTGTATCGAAAATGGTTTAGAATCATAATTCGATAGTGCTTTAAATAAATTTACAATATCCTAATCAAAACGACACTGAACTTTCATGAAGATCACTGATAAGGACCATTATTGTGGAAGAATTACCAGAAAAGCCTGATTTAAAAGCTCGAAAAATAAAAATATAAAACCGAAGTATGCAACGGAGTATTTACTACAGGGTGGGCAATAAGGGTGTTGGCGGTTTAAATATTTAATTAAAAAAAAAAACTACGAAACATAAAAAAAATATATTTGTATTTTTAAAAAGTAGAAGCATGGGAATTTTTAAGACTTAAAAATAATGTTGTCCAAGTGGCTTCCCTCGGCTGCTTGACACTCTTGGAACCGAAGTCGCAAATTTTGGAAAACTCGTTGAAAAGTTGTTCTCAGTATTTTGTTACTTTCCTAAATAATGTTCCTCTTCAACTGCTCTAAATTGGTCGGATTATTCTCGTAGACTACCGATTTGAGGTAGCCCCATAGAAAATAATCGCATGGAGAGAGATCGGGGCTACGTGGGGGCCATTCAATATCCCCCCTTTTCGAAATGAGTTTTCCAGGAAAAACATTTTTCAGCATCTCTATGGATACCGTAGCCGTATGACATGTGGCCCCATCCTGTTGAAACCTTATCCTCGAGGTATTGCCTTGAAGTTCTTGCAAAGCTGACACCAAAAAGTCTGCTAGCATGTTGCAATAATTGTTCGCTCTAACCGTCATCGCATGCCCTCTTTCGTCCTCAAAAAAGTATGGTCCAATAATACCCGTTGACGTTATCCCAGCCCACACGACAAGCTTAGGGCTGTGAAGTGGACGTTCATGCAAGCTTCGGGGATTAGTCTCGGACCAGAACCGACAATTTTGCTTGTTCACATGGCCATTAAGGTGAAAATTGGCCTCATCACTAAAAATCACGTTGTTGAAATTGTTGAACCGCTCTAGCATCAAATTGGCAAAGTTAAGTCGGTTATTGGCATCATCGGGTTTTAATTCTTGGACTATCTGAATCTTATAAGCCTTCAAATGCAAATCACGTTTCAAAATTCGTCGTAAAGTTGTTCTTTTGACATCCAAAGACTGACTTCTATTACGTGTTGACTGTTGCGGATTTCGCTGAACTGAAACACGAACACTGTTGAGCCGGTTGTTTCGAACATTCTGATCCATTTTCGTATCACATTGGCGCTTGGAACTTCACTTAAGTCGTGTAAACCGTGTTCATGCCGATACAAACGTCGTGCAGTAATCACTGATTTATTGTTTTCGTAATACGCTTGGACACAAAATGCACGCTGCACTCCCGTGTACGGCTCCATGGCGACTAAATTTCCAGGAAGCGGCGCAGCGAACAACATATTACCCCGCCACCCCGCGCCACGCGTTGCCGAGAAATTGAAGAATTAAACCGCCAACACCCTTATGGCCCACCCTGTACAAACAGAAGATTGTTGGAATTCAGTAATTTGGTGATAAATTAACACTTTCTATTGACAGCTTTCAATATTTTAAGGTTTTGTGCATATGGTGTAAACAAAATTCCTAGTTTAATCCTGAAAAAAACAAAAGCCACTGTTAGTCATGGATGAGTCTCTATTATATTTGAGAGTGGTGTGTCGGATGACGAGTAAATAATTTGCATTATATTGATGATGAAATGATTAAATTATTAAAATTTTAAGATATATACGCCGCGTGATAAATAATACTCATCCTCACAAATTCTTCACATCCGTTCGATACATGATTTAGCTTTTTCTGAATATATTAATGATGCCAACGATGTTAACTGGAAAATTTATTGCAGGACCAGAAATTGTTGCAAAAGTGTCAGTAGAAAACTGAAAATTGTGGCGCATGCTGCACTTTTTGAAAACACTGTCTCTGTTAAAACACTGTGGAATCGCATTAGTGAGAATGGCTTGATAGGTGATACTTGCAATCAAGGTAATTTTGACAATATTGACGTTGAGCAACTAAATACGCATTTTGTTGGCAACCAACTGAACCTAACTACGTATCCCATACCACAATCGGTGAATAATGGATTCCCCTCTCAGTGTGTTACCCGCGATGAATTGTGGTCTGCGTATTCCTCTATTAAGTTTAATGCTCCGGGGGCAGATGGTCTGTCATTGAAATTTTTAAAAATAATTTTTCCACTAATTTCATGCCATATTTCGCACTTATTTAACACAATCATAATGACATCTTTTCCAGTCCAGCTTAAGTTGGCTAAAGTAATCCCAATTAAGAAGAAAGATGACACCAGTAATTTCGAAAATTTGAGACCAATTTCATTAGTTCCCATGTTGTCAAAGATTTTGCAGCACATTTTAAAATGTCAGTTACTGCGTTTCATTGAAAGTGAGTCGTTGCTGAATGACTGTCAATGGGGGTTTCGAAATAATAGGATTATAGGATAATAATAAAATAATAAAATAAAATAAAGGATAGGATAATTTTGGTATCGTGGAGCGTATTTCCACATCAACGTCAACTTTATTAATTCCCCAAAAACGTACAAAGTTGCTCTATTTATACTAAAATTACTTATTCTAGAAAATGCTACAATATTTCAGAGAGAACACATATTTACATAATGGGTGCAACAAAGACAAACATATTTACAGAATAGTATTGTACATCATAGACTTAATTCTAGAATGTTCTTATATACAAAACAAGTGAAAAGGATAGCAATAGACCACACAACGAGAGCGAGAGGAACAAACACAACTTACTGTCGTAAACATAATTCTAGAAAAGTCCCACCCACAGATAAAGAGGGAAAGAGATTACATATATTGTACTTGAATGTTCTAGGTGCAGTTTTGATGATCTTTCTAGAGTATATACTGACACAATTTTCACTCATATACTACGCACTGGACTACTAATTGATCTTACAAATACCATAAGGAAAGAAGTACATGATCAAAAGGTTTGCGTTATTGTCCTTGAATTTAGAAAAGGCATTTGATCGTGTTGATTATGGTGTTTTGTTAGATAAGTTATACACCAATTGAAAGAGTCTGACTTCATAGCAAGGCTCGCATTTGCTAATGAAATGCTTAATCGATTTTCCAATTTTGACAATATCCTTTTCTCTGACGAGGCTCATTTCCTTATAAATGGGTTCGTAAACCGTCAAAATTGTTGTTACTGAAACAGTGAAAATCCCAAAATCAAACACCAGAAACCATCGCATAGTCCTAAAGTGACAGTATGGACAGCAATCTCTGGCAGAGAAATAATTGGTCCTTTTTTCTTCGAAAATGTGACCCCGCGCACGTCACGGTTAATACGTCACGCTTAATACCGAACGCTATGTTGAGATGTTGGACGGATTTTTGGCTCCAGAAATTGAAAGTTTAAGAATAGTGAATTCCAGAACTTGGTTCAAACAAGATGGAGCTACCTGTTACACATCAAATGACTCCATGGCGGTGGTGAACCAGATGTTCCCTGGCAGACTGATTTCGAAAAGAGGTGATATCCCATGGCCCCCACGTAGTTCAGACTTGACGACTCTTGACTTTTTTTGTGGGGATACCTCAAACACAAAGTCTACAGTAATAATCCAAGAAACATCGTTCAGCTCAAGGAGAATATCCGTGGTGAAATGGCAGCCATTACACCAGTATTAATGAAGAATGTTTTCAATAATTTTTGTTTGCGGTTAGAGGAGTGCCGTCGTAGAGAGGGTCACCATTTAGATGATGTTATTTTTAAAAAATAAACTCCATTTATTACTCTACAATGCCTTAGATTCATTTTAACCATACCTTTTGTATTTATTTTTTAATATATTTTTTTAAATATGCACGTTCTATTGCGCCACCCTGCAATATTAATTATACTTTAAATTTGATCAGCTCATGGATGATGGAAAATAAACTCTAAATCAAGCTTCCAAAACCAAAATCTATGCTTTTTTCGAATCGTGATTTAAACCTGAGTTTACCTTATCGTGGCACACGTATTGAAGTGGTCCACAGTGTACATTGTTTGAGAGTAGTTTTGAATGACAAACTTAGCTTTAACTATCATGTGGACAATTAAATTATTAATTAAATTAAATTTTAAATTATTCACTGCGAAGTTTTTAAAACGCTGATTTAGAGTTGCCTAGATCGATTAAAGAGAAATTGGTTCATGCTTACATCATGCCTAGTATTCTATATTGTTTAGAGCTTTATAGTGGCACTAATAAACAAAATATGAGGAAAATTCAGATAGTGTTTAATACAGTTATGAGATGTTTGTATTCACTGAGGCGACGTGTTCATATAACACCGTATGTTAAGCGTTTCTTGAGTTGTAAGTTTAAAAATTATACCGATTTGAGGTCATTGTTGTTATTTTATAAAGTTGTTCGACTGCGTAGTCCTCAATTTCTTTTTAATTCGTTTAACTTTTCACATTCCACTCGCAATAAGCAGCTTCTTATTCCTAAAATAACCACACTAATGGGTCGTGCTTTTGTAGTAAGAGTAACTCGAATTTACAATTTACTACCAAGCCATTCAAAGCCATTCCTATAAAAGGCGCATTCTACAACACCTTCAGACTTTACTATAAAATGCGATTTTCAATTAAATTGTTAGCAGCCTTTATTACATACCGATTATCTTATATTTCCAGATTATATACCGACTAACTTTTAACTTTTGAGTTAGTCTTTTTTCATTCTTTTTTGTCTTTAACAATCATACTTTCTTTAAAATCATATTATATTTTTATAAATTTCATACTTAATTTTTATTACGTGTCTTTTTTCTTATAATATTGAGCAGATTAAATCTAATAGGTGAATTGTTGTAATTTACTCATAATTTACTTAAAATCTGGAAGGAATTAGCTAGGAGGAATTAGCAATTTAGCACGGTAGTTTAGCTAAAGGTGACATAACTAGGAGCTTGGAACTCCACAGAGTCGAAGGTATGTCAACATTTGGTAAAATTAATTCCAAAACGCTTACTGGCCGTTATGGTAAACACCTCGTTTCGCCCTTAGAAATCTCTGAAAATGAAATAATTTCCATGATTTTAGGTTTAATTATTTTGAGATTTTTCTAAATTCTCCATATCTTTATACTTTACTTTATGCTATACTTTTATACTCTATACCTTTAGTTTGTGCATGACTTTCCTCTAAAAATATTCGAGTTCAGATTTAGAGAGTAGAGAGTTTTCTGCAGCGGACAACAGCGAACGATATCAAAAACGTTCATGTAAGTGAAGTTCAGCAAAAAAGTAAAAACTATTTAAAACACTCGAGTGTACAAATATCTTTTTTCTTGCAGGACTCTAATACAGGATGGCTCACGATTGCTCAATGTCAATTTAAAGATGGTGAAGGAGTTTTTTACCCTGAACAGCGCCAAAGACGTATTCGTTTCAACTGCGTTTAGTTCCAGCAAGATTGAGCAACCACACACTTAGCCAGACCGGTTATGACGGAGCTCCAACAAAAATTCCCAAATGATCAGGTGTCGTGTATGCGTAAATGAGCATGGAGGTTGTTTACGGTCTATCATCTGCAAAACCGATTAGATATATAAAATAAAATCTAATATTTAATACAATAAAAAGATAAATAAATGAAGTACATTGATTAAAAGAAGTAATTTGCATTTCTTATTGTAGCACAATTGGTGCACCACTCTGTACAAGAAAATGCACATAACAAATCAGGCAACAAGTCCAAGGACTGACAAAAAAAAAAAAATTTGCTGCTAAGTTAGTCACCATAAAGTTGTTCAACTCATCATATAGACCATAATAAGAAGCATTTGAAAAAGTAATAAAGGAATTTTTTGATTCATTTTTAGGCTCATAATATAAATACCCAGCACAAAAAAAAAGGTGTGAGCCGTTCTCCAAGAATAGCATTTTCGTTGCTTCTACGAACGCTATATGTTTATGTTTTCTCTTTTTTTCGGAAGCTCTTCTTAACAGCATAAACTTATAAGTTAACAATCCTGTAATACTGAAATACAACATTGAAATATTGAAATTTCCATGATGAAGATTTTCATAGTTTTCGAAGGATCATCTAATATACTAGTCGACCGATAATCTTTTTAACATCCTTGGATGTTCTTTTTTTCTTGCTGGATAGTTAACTGCATATTGACATCGAATAAGTTAATTTATGATTACCAACAAATCGCGGTCGCCAGATGATTTAATATTTAAAAATTGTAATTCAAAATAAAAAATTGAATAACTTTAAAAAATTGTAATCAGTAACTTATAAGAAGTAGCCACAATGTGCACTGTTCACTTATGCTGTCAAATTCATCCTCCCCACATTGAACATCATGGTGGTTGCTTAAATTTTATCAAAAGTTTTAAATTCTTTTCACATTTGTACAATATTGTACAAAAACAAAAGTAACATATCTTTAGAGCTTCACATTTGTAAAGTAAAAAAACGAGCAAATTAGATCCTGTTAATGACAGTTTAAAATGCTTTCTGGCAATTAATTTTTATAAACCTTTAAAAGAAGAATCAATCATTCAATAGATTAAAATAGAATGAATTCGATAATTTAAAATATATTTTAGTAAATGGAAAGGAAATTTATATACAAGTTTAAATTATGTCTTAATATTTAATTTGATTTTATTTCCTTGGTTTACACTTCAAGCACCCACTTTTGCAATATTTAATAAGCTACATTGTCTCCGGCTATTTACTGTTTATAACAATAATTTGCGATATCAAAACAGGGTCGGGTCTTTGAAACGTTACACATTTACACTCGGGTAGGGTTCTTTACACAAACCAAACCAAAGCCATTTGTCAATAACAAATCTTACCAGCCATAAATGTATCCTTTGTTTTTCATTAACATTCCATGTGCGTATTAATACTTATGCGCTAGGATACATATCTTCGTTAGCATAGTATTGCTAAGGAAGGCATTTGGTATGTAGGACATGCTTATCAAAAGGATATCATGTAATGGCATACGCAATAGTTCCTTATAGTGATCCCAGCGCAATAGTTCCTTATGCAGACCCCTATCACGAGGATGTCATATAATGCCAGACACAATAGTTCCTTATACTTACACTAGCGCTGATTATAATTATGAGTTATTATGCAGATAACACAATTAACAATAATATTGTTACATTATCATAGCATTGAATAATTATTATTTGCCACGGAATTTATCGCCAAGTGATGGGACATACGATATAACGTTTACATGCGTACAATTAAATATGTTTTCTAATATATTTATTAAGCATTTAATCTCTTCGGTTTTATTAGAAAAGTAAATCGACATTTGACTGAAATTAAATTTCGTTCCTTGATCTTTTACCCGACTAGTCTTTTTGAGTTTTGATAGGAATTAACCTGTTAGTATAATATTATCTCTATTATAAATTATTGCGCGGTTAAATAAAGTTTTGGTGCAGCAAACAGCATTTGAATAATTCATGTATGAGGATTTGAAGGAAGTTATTTTTGACCGAATGTTAGAAAATGCCTAATTTGTTACATTTTAATTATAAAATTGCTACTAACTCGAAAAACGATGCCAATAACAAAAACTAGTTCATGCAAATTGGTAGATAACATCCGCTCTTAAGATACTTTTTAAATCTTGTATAGTTTATGAGATAACGAGTATTTAAAGACGATCTATTGCGTTACTTGGTAGAATGTTATCGGTACGGAAATTCTTCATATTTTGGAACAGCCAGTAGAGTGATCTTCAATATGAACTTAGTTTGTTCACATTTACTCTAAAAAGGCTATAAAAATACAATTTTATTTTTCTACAGGGTGGCGCAATAGAACGTGCATATTTAAAAAATAGACTAAAAAATAAATACAAAAGGTATAGTTAAAATAAATCCAAGGCATTGTAGAGTAATAAATGGAGTTTGTTTTTTAAAAATAACATCATCTAAATGGTGACCCTCTCTACGATGGCACTGTAATGGCTGCCATTTCACCACGGATATTCTCCTTGAGCTGAACGATGTTTCTTGGATTATTACTGTAGACTTCGTGTTTGAGGTATCCCCACAAAAAAAAAGTCAAGAGGCGTCAAGTCTGGACTACGTGGGGGCCATGCGATATCACCTCTTTTCGAAATCAGTCTGTCAGGGAACATCTGGTTCACCACCGCTATGGAGTCATTTGATGTGTGACAGGTAGCTCCATCTTGTTGGAACCAAGTTCTAGAATTCACTATTCTTGAATTTTCAATTTCTGCAGCCAAAAATCCGTCCAACATCTCAACATAGCGTTCCGTATTAACCGTGACGTTTTGGTCCCGCGCATTTTCGAAGAAAAAAGGACCAATTATTGCTCTGCCAGAGATTGCTGCCTATACTGTCACTTTAGGACTATGCAATGGTTTCCGGTATTTGATTTTGGGATTTTCACTGTTCCAGTAACGACAATTTTGACGGTTTACGAACCCATTCATAAGGAAATGAGCCTCGTCAGAGAAAAGGATATTGTCAAAATTGGAAAATCGATTAAGCATTTCATTAGCAAATGCGAGCCTTGCTATGAAGTCAGACTCTTTCAATTCTTGTGTTAATTGCAGCTTATATGGATGCAGTTTAAGATCCAATGTTAAAATTCGTTACAAATTTCATCGCGATAATTGTAAGACAGATAATTGCGAGTCGACATTTGTGAATTTCCTCGTACTGACTCCATAACTCTCTCAACATTGTCTTCGGTCCTAGATGTTTTTGGGCGACCATTTGCTTGTGGTTTAAATGTTGAACCGGTCTCTTCAAAAAGCTTTACCCATATTTTAATTAAATTAGCACTCGGAGTTTCACTAATTCGCCGTAGTCCATATTCAGCACAATATAGTTGCCTAGTAGCAATATATAAACGAGAGTTCTCGTAAAATGCGCGACGCTCCCCGTCGAAGTGATTCATAGCGACTAAAACTCCATGAGCCCGCCAACCCAACGATGTAGGCGCCCCACCGCTCACACCTTTTCTACCCCGCAAAAAAATATAATGCAATATGCACATTCTATTGCGCCACCCTGTACTTATCTGGTTATATATCTTGAGATCTTAATCAGTACAAAAATATCAGTCAGGCGGTTTGGCATGCCCATATATTAATCTCAGGTCTTTTTATGTTAAATTTGGTGCTATAATGACTTTTCACGGTGAAATTCCATATGAAAAAATGGCCGTGGAATTTGAAGCTTTTTTTTTTTTTTTTTGATTAGGAACAATTTTTAAGTTAATTTCTGTTGACTTCTGATATTGAAGTCAAAATAATCAGAATAATGTAAATTTTTTCACCGCCATATGTTCAAAAAGAATATCAGAAATAACTTGAATTTTCATTTTTTAAAAAAATATTTATTTATTCATCAATTTCCATTTCATATCCTTCAAAGTAGTCCCCTTCAGATATAATACACTTGTGCCAGCGTTTTTTCCAAATCTCAAACCAGTTCTGATACGCATTTTTGGTATGTCCTTCAGCTCTCCCACCGATTCGGTTTTTATATCCTTAATCGTCGCAAAATGTCGTCCTTTCATGGATCTCTTCAATCTTGGGAACAGGAAAAAGTCGCAGGGGGCCAAATCTGGTGAAATCTGGTGATGATAACGGTGTTGTTTCTGGCCAAATAATCTCTCATAAGCAAAGATGAGTGAGCAAAAGCATTATCATGAGGCAAAAGCCGTGAATTTTTTTCCACAATTCCGGTCGTTTTTTCATATTATTTCACGTAAACGGCGCATAACTTTAATGTAATACTTATTTACTTATTTACCATACGACCTTGTGGTAAGAACTCCTGATGCACTACGTCATGGTAATCGAAGAGAACGGTGAGCAAAACCCTGACATTTGACCAAACTTGGCGTGCTTTTTTGGTTTGGCTCTCCTGGATTCTTCCATTGGGACGATTCGGCTTTGGTTTCGATGTCGTAACCATATACCCATGATTCGTCACCAGTTATGAGCCTTGTAGGCTAATCTGGAGCATCGTTGACGTCATTCAACAATTCCTGATCGATACTCATGCGACGTTGTTTTTGGCCAAAATTCCGCAATTTTGGAACGAACTTCGCTACCATACGCTACAGAACCAAATTTCCGAAAAAATTGCATGGCATGAACCAACCGATAAGCCGATGCCCCCTGCAACTTCTCTAATTGTGAATCGACCATTCTCCATAACAATTTTCTGATGTGCTGGGACGTCCAGAGCGAGCGTCGTCATTCACATCTTCTCAACCTTCTGTGAAAAGCTTGTGCCACTTGTAAACATTTTTTTGACTCTGATTACTCTCACCGTATGTCACTGTCACCTTTTCAAGTGCTTTTGAGCACTTAATTCCATTCTTTATGCGAAATTTGATGCAACTTGAAAATAAATTAATAATAGTTATAAAAAAAAAATTATTTCAATTTCTTATTGTAGCATGATTGGTGCTCCACCCTGTACCAAAAGAAATTATTTGACGATAACCATATTATTTGCTTGAAGCAAGAAAGATTAAACGTTGGCTTCTACAACTTTTACAGAACCTACCTCGTCTTTATGGTATATAAATTATTCTTTGTTTATATAATAAACATAATAATAATAAATTATATAAAAATCCAGCAATACCGTATATTAGTTGAAACTTCCCTGCTACATAACCAAAAACGACACATGCAAATGTAAAACTCGTGATGTTTTCCCGACTTTATTCGGGACCAGTGTTAAAAGTGGGTAGAGGCACCAGAAGGTCTATGAACTTCATGAGCGTATACTGGCATCTAAGTGCAAAATTTTATCAATATACAGCTATTGCCTCGACGGGCCATAATGTACGAGTGGTTGGAAATACGCCAATATGCAAAGCCATCGGCTTTTAACTCGCTAATCGACTCAAAATAATACCAGAATAACGCTACTGTTCCGAACTGTTACGTTTACAAGTGTACCAATTGTGACAGCTTTTACTACTAAACAAGTTTGTAGTATTTTTCTAATTTTAGAACTAATTTGACGTGCGGTTCTACTAATAATGTCTTTAATAAAAACCATAACTTGTAAGACATTTCAAATCATTCCCCTACACTTCAGGATTAAGGTATAATTTACCCTTAACCCATGTATAACAAACACACAAAAGCCATTAGCCCAAATTCACACCGAAACAAACAATCACAAAATCCAAAACTAATATGCTAATGATTGTAAACCAAAAGACCGGATGGAAGATATTTGGAATTTCGAAGGCAACAGGATGTTAAGTTAAGAAGAAAACAAAGATTATCGCACATTGGAAAAGCCTGCGCTCTTTGTTATTATCAAATATGTTCACACAATACATACTCGTATCTAATAACACACATAACGCAATACATGTCCCATATTTGTATTAAAATATATAGGAAGCAAATATGAAATCTGACAGTTCACCCTCATGGACTACGACACCTCGAGTATCGAATTTTAAACAAAATAAGTGCAATGAAAGTAGCACGCACGGTAGAAGTATTTCTCAAAAACAATAAATGAATAAAGGAGGAAAAGGATATGCATAGGACCACTGAATATTGTATAGAAGAACAATAAGAAATAAAGTGGGTTCCAGTAAGACGGATTGATGTTGTCGGTAACTAATAAAATGCTACTAGAAAACAAATCGTTGGTTTCCTTTTAGAATCAGCGTTTAAAATTTTTTTTAATAACTCTACAGAAATGCTGCTTAATGCCTCCTTATTTTGTAGTCCCTTATTGGCAGGACCTTAATTTATACATAATCTCGAAAGCAGGAGTTCAAGAAAGTCTAACTACGATTCTGAAATTGGATGGCTTTACGCGTTTGTATAATACTTAACGAAAAAAGCTAAAAATAGTCTAAAAAATTTTTGTAAGAAACCAAAAAAAAAAAAAAGCTTAAAACTAAATCCAATATTTACCTGCTAAGCACGGTGAAAAGTTAAATTTATTTGGAATGAAGCTACATTAGTACCCAAAGGGGCATGGTTATTTGATCGATTTTTATTCAGTTTGACGAAAATGCTGTAAAGGGACCTTTCGCATAGAAAAATCCCTGCGAAAGGACTTTTCGTATAGAAAAGTCCCAGCGAAAGGACTTTTCGTACGGAAAAGTTCCTGCGAAAGGACTTTTCGTACAGAAAAGTTCCTGCGAAAGGACTTTTCACATAGAAAACTTCCTGCGAAAGGACTTTTTGTATAGAAAAGTTCCTGCGAAAGGACTTTTCGTATAGAAAAGTCCATGTGAAGGCTTAATTTGCATGAGAAGCACCAAAAGGTTGCTCCGTTTCTATTCTGGCACCCTATTTTGGCAAACGCTCAACGTCAACTAAGTTTTGCTAAATTCATTCCAACTGCATAAAAGATATGAACCTAAGAGTGTATGGGTTAAATTAGTCACTTATTCCCTAAAAGGTCGTATTAAATAATATATCTGGGTGAAGATATAAAAATTCTACCCACCTAACAAAAACCAAATAAAGTCTCACTTGTTGGGATACAAATTCGCATCGAAGTAGGTGATACTGTATGTTTTGAATTTAAACACGTATACAAAATACCAGATGACCTTAGTTGTTGTAAAATTTAAATAGCACTATCTTAACGCATGACTTAATTTTGACCATTTTCCATTATAGCCATTAATTAATCGAGAATAAAGCAGAACCCGATAAGCTCTGAAAACGTCAACTACATACACAATAATTTAAAATTCGGGCTAAACATGTTGAAAGTTTAAAGATATTGTAGGTAATTTATACAATTATTTACACCCGCAAACAAAAGCAGTAAAATAGTCGTCTGAATCGTCCGGACATTTTACAATCCCAGTGAGGGATGTTGTCTGGCAATGTAAGACTGGCATCACAGCTACACAGAAGATGTAATGAAACAATATAAAATTCGGAAACAATATAGAAATCATGACATTATCGGACATAGCTTTTCAGTTGGCAAGAGACTTGGACAATTAGACTACCGGTAAAATCCCATAAACGACTGAATATTCACTATCGATGTGAAGCCCAAATAATTTTTATCACGCAGATTTTAGCACACGCTCACAACGAGAGCTTAGTTATACCATGATCAAAATGCGGAAAATTAGACAGATTACTTAGAAACAAACGAAACTCATGAACAAAAACGCCTTGTTGAGACTGAGGTGCTCACGAGATTCCGCAGAACAAGCCATATGTTAGCAAAAACGAATACTGCTAAACTTCCAAAAGGTATTGAATCCGATATAGCCAGAGCCTATTTGAACATGAAGCGTGATGTTATTCAAAACACCCACAAGCTGCTGGAGAGCTATCTAAAGGATCGGTCTTTTGTAGCAAATTCTAAGGACTCTGTTTCAACTCAAAGAAAAGTTTCAGCAGGAGTTCCGCAGTGCAGTATACTAGGCCCTATACTATATATGTACCATCTACACCTCTGACATGCCTGTTCGTTCCCTAATTCAAACTTCAACTGTCGCTGATGACACTACAATCATGTCCATTAATGGCTTCTAGACAACTGTGGTCTCATATACACACATTAGAATCTTGGCTCGAAAAGTGTACATTGTCTCTTAGACAGAACAATTGCCCAGCCCTCACTATTCACGGTAGTACCATACCCGATCATAACAATGTCAAATATTTGGGTATTCACCTTGATCGACGTCTCACCTGGAAAAATCACATTGACTCAAAAATCATACAATTGAAATTAAAAATGGCTCAACCCCACTGGCTTATTGGCTCCCAGTCTACTCTCAGTTTGGAAAATAAAATCACCATCTACAAAACCATATTGAAGCCAATATGGACATACGGCATCCAGTTGTGGGGAACGGCATTGGCTTCTAACATAAAGAAGCCACAGAGAAGACAATCAAGAATACTGCGCCAAATTTGTGGTGCCCCATGGTATATTAGGAATGATAACATACACAAAGATTTAAACATTCCTTATATTTCCGAGGAAATAAGAAAATTAATCATGTATCGAAGTTGTCCTCCCACTCAAACCCACTCGCTCAAAACCTTCAGCATTTTCCCGGCCATATACGGCTAAAAAGAAAGGACACGCTAGACTTGGTCCGGTGATAACAGATCTGTTCGCCAAAAACAAGATCCGGCAATGGCAGGAATTGGAATTAATTGGAATTTATTTCGTTGTAGTCAACTCCACCATTCACTATAAAATTCTTGTACGGCCACCACTAACCGCATATCGCATCTTTGTTATTGAAAATAATTACAAAACTCCACTGAATGCTAAGACTATTCTAACCACTTACCACCGGTTCGTCAAATGTATGGTATTATTTAACAGAATTCATCAATGTACTCCCTCCGTACCATCCGCTTCCATTCCCCATTTCCCACATATACAGTATGAGTTTCATTTACAAATTTTTGTTATAAATTATGAACATTTCCCCGAGGAAGTTTGCTTTACAATACCAAAAATACTTTTGGTATTGTCAACAAAAAAGGATTATACATCCTCACAAATTCCATTGTTATTGAGAATACAAAAACAGGAAAGGGATACCAAAGGATTTAACGTAAATTAATAAATGAGATAGACAGCAAAGAAAAAATATGTACAATTTAAAAATATTCTGAGTTGTTAAATACGAATGTACGAACAGTAGCGCACATGCTATTAAATATTGTTGTTATCATGTCCTTCACCAGATGAATCAACCAACTTCTAAATTATAGATGTAGGTAAGAACAAATGTCTTTCCTGGCACACGTGAGCAACAAATTGTCTGGTTAATAAAGTGACGAAGAATTTTCTGTTTTAATACATTGCGTGAACTTTCATTTTTCTCTCTTTCCCAATCATTTTTCGTTTTTTTCATTTTTTGAATTTTCATTTTTCTTTTTTCTTTCCTGTGGTAGAAGAAATTATAAATAACTAAAAACGTAAGGGCTATTTTTAGGACCGAATAAGGACTGTCAATTACGGACTGATAAGAAACAACCTTTACTGAAATTGAATTGCAGGAATAGGGAGATATACAAAGAAATATTTTGTTTTTTCCCTTTTTCGATGGCTTGAGGTATAAAGACATGTGTATCATATCATGTGGTTAGTGAATTTTTTCGTAAGCAAGTCCTTTGATGTATAGGTCATATCTACACAATAACCCATAGCATAGTAGCACCAGCTATAAATCCATTACAGTGAACTTGTTGGGTGGCAAGTTTTTCTCCACATTCCTTGTATCAGATTTGCGATACCTGTTGTAAGAGATGTTGCTAGTTAAGCTTTTTCCCCGATAAATTTGGCTTTTTATCAAACTGTTTAGAGCTCCAAATTTGAATTTAGCTGTAAGCTTTTATCGGCTTTCTGTTTTTCATAACAATTTTAGATTGGTTTTCTTTTCTTTTCTCTTGCTAAAGTTGTTATTGCAAATGATCGTTTGACTAATATATGATAAAGAAAAGTTCTTGTGGCATTGGAATAATGAACGGCTTTGCAAACAGATTAAAGATTCTAAAAATTCTGAAGAAACATACAAGGCATCCAGATTTAAAAATCCAAATTTTCAACTTGAGACACAACATTATGCGAGGAAGTAGGTCGAAACCCTAGCATGGAAAAATTATTTTATTCGCACGAAAACTTGAAACATTTCAATATTAGTATAGAAAAAAATAAAGAAAAAGTAAAGACGAAAAAATATATTTAAGAATGTAAAAAACTGAATCTAAATTTAATTATATGATAGGGTGTAGTTTAAATCTGTTGTATTTGGCTCTTAGCTATTAAGTAAAAGTAAATGAACAATTATGCATTCAGTAATAAAATATCAATATTATTACGAAAATCTATTTTACATAATATCTTGGTCTTTCTGATCATTATTTTCAGCCAGAATTTGTTTTGGAACTCAGGTTGATTTCACTTAATGACAAAATCAATCAATTGACTCAGGTTGAACACAGACTAAAGAGCAATATCCCTAGATGGAAAACAAGGATACTTAGCAAAACCAAAGAACTGAGGACGAACCTGGGTTTCATCCACAGCCTACAGGATAAACGAATCACTAAACGGAATAAACACAAATTCAGTACAATAAAAAAACCATATACACACGCAATTCGACGCACGTAATACGACAATAGAAGAAATTAAATAATACAGAAACTTACGAAATATACCCAAAGGAATAGAATATCTACCAAAAGTTACAATAGGAAAATACATAACTATAAATTCAGAAACAATGAGAAACAGTTTTGCTTCCCTGAGAAAATAAGAAGGCAACACGCACAGCACGATCGACAGCAATATAGATGTCAAAAATTTTGAGGAGTTTGTATATGTAATGTACACGAAGAGATACAATTTTCTATACATTCTAAGGTATCATAGAACTTGAGTAGAGGTAGGACTGCGGGAGCCTTTGCGATGCTAGCAACAGTCGGGTGGGGGGTTCGTGTCCTTCTCCAGCCAAGCCATTTTTCCATTACAAAAAAATTATTATTATAGACTCCCTATTTTTTTAATTATAATTTGCTTAAGATGTGCAATATTCAAAAATCCTTGGTGTAAACTATTAGATACTCATTCATCTTCAGCTTTAATAGAAAATACTCTCTCAGATGTCCTTGAGAGATATTGCCTCAAAACCCTCGCCTTCCATTATCCTTATGGCATAATTGGTCTTTTATAAGGATCCCATCACTAGACCTCACTCTTTACCTTAGGCTCTCATTCCTTTAACATAAGAAAACATCCGGAAATTTCTTAGCAATTCATATTTAACAATTTATTCAATTAACGAGAAAAAAACGGAAAAATAATATAATACAATATGAACATTAATATATTAAGCAAATGTGAAAAATTTGTTCTATAGAACCTTAAAAAAATTTCGTTCATTCAAACAAAAGTTTTACATACTTTTCATAGTAATCTTGTATCTTGCGTTTAAGACAAATGTATCTTTTTTTTCTTTTATTTTTCTTTTTTTTTTTTTTTTTTTTTATACCTGCTCTTAATGGGTTATTATATTTTAGAAATGGATACGTAAGAAATGGCAAAAATTAAATTTATCTAAACAAAACCAAATCATCAAAACACTCCAAGAGAATAATCCCAGAGAAATAAATACAGAGCATTGGGATTATCACAACAACAGTTACATTATGTGGGCTCCAATTAAAAGAAGAGAATATTCAGAGAGCGCTATTGAAATGATAATGTTACACTTTGTAACAAAGAGTAATCAACGTAATAAGGCAAAACGTGATAACTTTCTGATATGTTCTCCCTTATTAATCTGCGTCCACAGAGAATATCAATGCAAGAGTGCTAGTTTACTTCTAACTACATATGTTCACTTTGGTTTGATCGAACTTACCACCATACTCCACTCATGTTGAAGGCCTTCCGCACGATCTGGATACTGGTCGCTGCTAAAGAAGAGTAGTTAGAAATAATCAAATTCTTGCAACCATTTCATTTGTGTTCATGATTTTAGTATCATGCAACAAATGCAATGTATCTGTGATATATTTAGTTGTGATTTAGTTTAGCATGTTATGTTTTGATGCAGAGATGTAATTAGGCAAGTTTAGATAAAGTTATATATAGTTGTAAGATTTTAATTCAAAATTTTATAGGAAATAATTTACTTGTTTTTTTAGAAATAGTTTAGATTATTATTTAATAGATTTTACAAATAAACAATTTTGTTAGACAAGAAACATTTTAGGTAGATTTTTAAATTATTGAACTTGTTTTCTCTTTCTTTCTCTTTTTTTTTTTTTTTTTTTTTTTTTTATAGACATAACATGATAAATGTAATCTTGTTTGGGCTCAGCAGAAACAAATACTTGCGAACTTCAATTATATTTGGAATTGGGAAACGTTAGTTAATTCCATTTTTTGACCATATTATCACTTCTCATCCAATGTAATCGTTGGTAAAGTGTTGTTTGTCGTCAGAATCACTTTCCGGCGCTGACAGTTTCGACAATTCTGCTATCCTAGTCGGGAGATCAATGTATCAGCCTGAATTTCGGGAACTTATTGATGATTTGCAACTTCAGTTTAGCAATCAGTTGAGAAAATCATGAAATTAGCCACCAAATGTAGCGTGGGCTGAATAAAGTACGTTTTTTAACAATTCCCGTCTCTGAGTCTCGATAGAAATATTTCTGTGTTCCGGGAGGCAACTTTGGAATTACTGTATGTAATTGCAGCCTTCTATATTCCTTCTCCAATGGACATTTCCGTCCAATCCTTCACGGGACCACCAGAATTCGGATGATGTGACATAAATTGCTTGAAGAATGTTAGGAACCTTAACACGCGGGTTCAAATGATTGCGGATGGTTCAGAAATTTAACACTTTAAATAAGTGCAATTTCAATCTGTTCACTTCAAAGGTTCTCGAGCAAAAGGGAACAATCTGAAGTTAGTTGTACAACATTTTAGGTTTTGTTGCAGCTAGGCTGAAACATCTGACTTCAAAATGTCAATCTTGCCATAATGCAGGCATTGCCAGTATGTGGCAAAGAGGACTAAACCAGGTTGTACAATAAATCGTGCGACAGAATTTTTTAAATTTCTTTCACCTGCACTATTCTCAATATTTGTGAACTTTAATGTAACTTTAAAGCAAACGGAATGTAATTCATTTAGTTTAAGATATTTTACATGATCTTAGTAAAATATGTAAAATATCCAAGACTTCAACCATGTATAAGAGATATACAGCTCTCATTGAGATCCACTAGAACAGTTACCAAATCCATATATCTCGGTGATCAGCTGGATCTAATATCATATGATCATATGAAAACAAAGTGGAATTAAAAGCAAAAGAGGAAAGTGAACTAAAATTGTGATTGTCAACAAATTTGTGATGTCGTGAAAAAAAATCGTCCATTACAAGTTCTGGTCCAGCATATAGAAAACGGAATCAACATACAACTCTTACGCAACATGGATTGAAATAATGCGGGAGAATACGGCCGGAATACCGGAAATGGCAGCAATTACCATAAATGCAGAGACCTTTAAAGAGTCCGTGGCAAAACTGTACAACTGAAAGCACCCCGGAATTGATAAAATGTACAACTTCTTTTTTGAATATATAACGGCTATCCACCAACCGCTCAACGACATATTTAATACATTTATAATCAATCCAATGAATATTCCAATGGCTTTCAGCAATGGTATCACATATTTAAAACCGAAAGTGAATAACCCAAGAGCAGCGTCCCAATATAAACCGGTCACCTGCCTCAACGCAGCGTACAAAACATTTACTTCGTGCATAACTAAGCTCATAAGCGAGCATTGTGCACTGGAACCATATATAGGTAGTAGCCGAACAACAAAAAGGGGTGCAGCCGAGGAATAAAGGGGTGTAAGAATCAGTAAATCATAGACAGCGTTATAATTAACCAAGCAATAAGAAACAGGAAGAATATGTATGCAGCATTCATCGACTACCAGAAGGCGTATGACAGTATACCTCACACGTGGATAATCGAAACTCTGCAAATATGCAAACTAAACCCACGGATCATCGCATGTCTCCACATGACCATGGAAAAATGGAAAACAAAACTGTGTATCCATATGAATAATACGGACATCACCACCAGACCAATCAAAATAAAAAAGGGCACATATCAGGGAGATTCTCTTAGCCCGTTATTATTCTACTTTGCAATAAAACCGCTGTCCATACTATTGGACCAAAGCAGATATGGATATTAATTTAAGTCCTCCGGAAATATGCTAATATCTGTATCTATATCTGTATCTCTCTGTATATGGATGATTTGAAGATATATGCCAATACGACTGACAAACTGCGAAAACAGTTCAGTGTCGTGAATACCTTTTCTTCGGACATAAACATGCACTTCGGGATCGATAAATGCAAAACTCAGAATATTAAAACGGGTGAATTCCCTACGTCCGAAAACTACACGACGGCTGAGGGGGATATGATAAAAGCCCTGGAATCGAATGAAACATATAAATATCTTGGAATTCAACAAACCATTCGCACTGAATATGGTAAGCAGAAGGACATAATAAGCAGAGAGTTTACGGCTAGACTACACAGAATCTGCAAAATGTGACTTAATGGGAAAAATCTGGTTAAATCGATAAATACGTTCGCTATACCATTGCTATCATATACATTTAGAATTATTGCTTGGTCAGATACGGATCTAAACACCCTTGGTACAAAAATACGACCGACAATGACAAAAATTAAATACCACCACCCACACGCTTCTATGAAAAGGGTAAATATACCACGCAAACTAGGAGGCCAAGGAGTTATCGACATCTATTCTTTGCATAAGAAGCTGACCGAAAACTTTCGGAATTACTTCAGGGAAAAGGCGGACCCTTCACAGTTATATAGAGCAATAATAACAGCGGACGAACATCCAACACCCTTAAATTTAAAGAATGAAGTCGACGTCACTGAATTAACGGACTTAAGGGAAAGCTGGAAAGCCAAATCCATCCACGGGAAATACCCGAATATCTTATGCCACGACTACATAAATACAGACAATACACACAATTGGCTAAAATACGGACAGCTATATCCTGAGATAGAAGGGTTTACCATGGCAATTCAAGATGGTGTGATTCACACACGCCAAATATGTCATTAAAGACCCAAAAATCACAGCTGATAAATACAGAAGGTGTAGTAGTGCACCCGAAACGATAGCACACATACTTAACGGGTGCACGTCTCTTGCAGCAACCCGATACCGATCTTTTACCTTAGTTTCTTGAAACACCTGAGCATAAATGAAGCCACTGCACCATATTACAAATACCACCCAAAACCTATACTCGAAGATGAAAGGTATATAAAACGAGTATACTGGGACCGGTCAATATTAGTAACCAACTCAACTGAGACCACAATACCCAACAGACCAGACTTAATAATTATAGACAAGGAAAACGGGACTGATATAATATAATAGACTTTGCCATAGCGGAAGCTCAATCGGCAAGACCTTAATGTGATTGTGCATTCACAGTTCAATCACCCAGACTTGCTTTCACTAACAATAAGCACAAACAAATCTAGGTGAATGAAGGAGTAAACTCACAATTCCACATTAATCAGCATAAGCGCAACTGGAACAATAACCAGCTCGTGTTGCACTTGTTGCTAATTGCTGTGGTTCAACGAACACCAATGGTGTCACCAATATTTATTATTACATACATAAAACAACATTTATTATTACATACACGATAAACGAAAAATACGATCTACGATGTGAGTTAGAATTATAACTCACAACACAGTCCACAATATTGGAGACAGACACTATCGATATATATTTTTGTGACGATAGCAAATATATATGCTTTATATGATATTTTCATTATAGTTTTTACAAATATTTTTCCCAAATTAAGCTTCTTTCAGTTGAATATCGAAAGAAAAAAAACATCTCAAGAGCATATTATGTTCTCTAAGCATAGATTTTTGCTAGTATTACAGCATATTTTGCTTCATTTGTTAGAAATTTTAAATGGGAATCGAACCAATGTTTTAAGCGGTTTGAAAATGATTTAAAAGTGCTTCGTTGGGAGCGGTAAATTTGGAAGTGTTAAAAATGTGATTCCTTTTGAATGGCTTCTACTTTTTTTAATGGGTAGTTTTAGTTGAGATAATATTAACTGAAGACCAGTGCAGAAATTTCCACCAGTTGAGTTGACCTGGGTATGCCTTCATTCAACGTAAATTTAGTACAGGTAAATGACACATTTGAATATGAGAATAAATTAAGTAACTTATATGAAAGATAACAGAAAGGGAGTGGGTATTCTGACGATTTTTCCAATTCATTAAGAATTATAATGTAATACGGATGAAAAAATTTGAAATTACTATAATCTATTAGTTAAGTTAAACGGCAAAATATTTAAATTTCGATAAATAAGTCAATTTTTATAATCACAGCAATGCAATCCACTTTCATTCTCATTCAATGTTTATCAAGCACAAGCGTTACAATTCAATACAATGGATAAAAATGTATTTTACTACAGCCGATAGATTAGTAATTACAGAACAAAGGTTGAATTTCTGAAAATCATACAATTGGTATGTAGGGTACCAAAAGTGGTACGACAATGCGGTGTATTTTCGTTACTACACCCTGCTCTGGTAAGCACTGAAGGATGAACAAATTTGACTGAAGTTATAAACTTAAAAGTAAATGGGTTCAATCGACCATGCAAATGCATGGGAGGTAGCAGAAGGAACTTGGCTTATCGTCCGATTTTCTGAAACTTTACAAAGAATTATGAATCAATACAATGGACAAAAATTTCGGTTGCTGCAGTTGACGAGTTAAGGGGTACCGGGAAAAATTTTAATTTCTGATATTAGAAGCGGTAGGCCGATAAAGCTCATTTATCTCACCTACAATCCGGTACAATATTGGCCTTTATTGCCAAGACGTAAGAAGTTTTATAAAGATCTGGCCGGTGGGCATCGCTTAATTGTCTTAAAAATTCATGAAATCTATTTGGTGGAAAAAAAATTCTTTGATACTTTAAAAGCTTCCTCTTGGTTATTATATTTTTTGTGCATCAAATAATGTATATCTTTATCTCTACGGGTGAAGGAGTAAATATACATATTTTTTCAACTCGACAACACACAAAACCACTCCGAGTCGAAAGCAGAAATAAATAAATCAATATCAAACAATACAAATATGTTGTTCTCTCATGCCTGACAGTGTGTTTATACTAATATTAAGACAATACCAATGGCATTTCCATCTATTTCAATTACAGACAAAGTTATCAATTCAGATTTCAAACCCTTCCATGAGAAGTGCCACCTTAAAAAAACTATGGAACAAAAAGGACAAGTCGGCCCTGTCCTCTAGACTAAAGTGTTGCAGTACAGAACAACATGGTGTGAAATGAAAGTGTGTTGCTTTATTTTGTATAGAGCTTAATCCAAATGGCAAAAGGGCGTCATAAGCCTGCAAAACATTTGCATTTGGCAATAAAACCGTGTTACATTAAAGAGATTTTTGCAAAGTATGATGTAATACAGACTCCAGTTATTTATCTTCCAAATTCCAAACAAAGCTCACAAATTACTACTTTCCATTTGCCAAACAAACAAAAGGGAAACGAAATTTGAGTCACTCAGAAACCAAAACAGTTAACTACACTTCACGGTTGACAAAAGTTATTGCAAACCTAAATTATCAGCGTAAAAAATACATGTAAAATATTACGACAAGTGGTGACTAATATAATAAAACGAAATCCAATACTTATGCGTGGCATTATAGGTTTTATTTAGCATAGTTAGAATAATTCGGTTTATGTCAAATATGCATCATTTCGTTCGAAAATTTGCTTGTGTTTTGTAAATACAAAGGCGGTCCCAGAACTATCCGACTGAAAAGGGCAATCTTAAAAGATATATATTTGAAGCAGGTAAAATATTGGGTAGCAGAGTTTAATCGAGGTCACATGAGCTGCCAAGACGAACATCCTATTGGCCGACCAATTGAGGAGTCCACGTTAGTCACGGTTAAGAAAAATCACAAAAATGGTATTGGATGATCGTCGGCTGAAGATGCGTGAACCAGCTCAAATGAAAGAAATTTCAAAAAGTGCTAAATATTACGTATTGACTGAAGATTTAAAGATGAGAAAGTTGTGCGCAAGATGAATGCTGCGCTTGCTTTCAACAGAGCAAAAACAACGCCGTTAAGATGTTTCAGTATAGTGCAGAGTAAAAACAGCGTCCTGAGGATGTTTCAGTAGAATGTTTGGCGATGTTTCATCGCAATAAAGCCAAATTTTTGCATCGGTCTATAAAAATGGATGAGACATGGGTCTACTACTTCACACCTGAGAACAGGTTTAGAAAGAAACAGTCAAATCAGTGAACTGGAATGAAAAAATCGTGTCCAAAGAATGCGAAGACGGTTCCATCTGCAGACAAGGTCATGGCATCAGTTTTTTTGGATGCGCGTGCCTTTATTTTTAGTGATTATCTTCAGAAAGAAAAAAAAAAAAAAAAAACACCAACGCGGAATATTATGCTAATTTACTGCAGCGTTTTAGATGGTTGAATTATTGAAAAAGGCCGCATTTGGCAAACAAGAATACGCTGTTTCATCAAGACAATGCTTCAGTTCAGATATTCACTATTGGGGCAGTTAAAATTAATGAATTAATGTTCGAACTGCTTCACCATACCTTATTCGCCAAATCTAGCTCCCTCGGACTATTCTCTGTTTCCAAATCACTTCTGGGTTCTCCGAACGCAATATGCAAAAATTTTGGTTGTTAACGTAGCCACCGAGTGAAAAATGTGATTCATTGCTGAAGAAAACTTTGTTCGAAAAATCAGCATTGAAAGCCTATTGCTGTAGCACACAATCAACATATCTGTGGCGTTATGAATGGTCAGCTGGCTTTAATTGTTGCGTGAGTTGTTCTCTATGTGGGTGGAGTTGCAAACCCAAATACAAAATACGAAATACTCAGCCGGAAGATAGACCCCTTCGCTAAGAACGCCGTGGAGTCGACAAATTCTGATTATCCACTCATTACGATGATGCACTGGCCTAACCACATCTGTAACATTTTCAGTCTCTTCAAATTTCTTTATAAGCTTGCTCACTCCCTGCACAGTAGATCGATTATGACGACCATAATCATCCGGTAATGCACAAAAAGTGCCGCAGTTTGAATAACCACTTTGTAATACGTTTTAACAATTTTTTCGTGTTCTTTTGTCGTTAGATGGCCCTTATTTCCAAATGGCAAGCCTTTCACTAAATAAGTAACACTTCAGATGACAGGTATTTAACAGCTGACAGCCTAGCCAGACCGATGGTTTGGAAACCACTAACCACATGGATAGCTCTACACGTTTAGTATAAAGGAGGCAAAAACATTAAAAACAAATTTTAAAAAAGAGAAAAGTAATCTTAAAAGTAAAGCCAAATTTTACGCGCTAAGCGAAAAACACTAGCAACACTGGTTGTACGTGTACCTTTTGTCAACAATCTCCCACTATCCCTTTCAGATATACTTAGATTTTATTACGATCCAGCAGCGGTCCACGAAATTCTTCTGCCTTAACTCGTATTATATATATATCGAGCTTCTTTTAGTATCCAACTTTATTCAAATAGTTCGAAACGGTATTTTGTTCGTTATCTTTTTTGCAATCGAAACATTGCTTATACGACAGTCAGACTTGACGGTATCCACTATTCTGTCGGTTTTTCGACAATTTCCCCTGCAGACCGCGACTCATCTTTGACCTTAAATTTACCGGAGCAGAATAGAAAAAAACAAAATTGTACACGATTGATTACAACAGTGTCAGGACTATAAACACCATCCACATTTTCAGCCGCTCGGCTGGCATTTTCGCCTCTTTTTAAGAAAAACTTTAAAATTTGGCATATTTTCTCCTTGTTAGTGTCCATATTTGAAGCCCACTCAAACAATACTAAGTCAAGCAATTACAAATCGGCCTGGGTATTTTTTGAGTATGAAATCTTGTCTTCCTAACGCTATTTGGTGTAACCCGATAGCACTTATACACTTTACTAAAGAAGAAAAAGAAGAATAAACTTCTTTTCACTATACCAAATATATTTAAACACATACCAATAGATTGTTACAAAATTAATTCACATATTTTAGCTACACAAACGTCCGTCCTCTGTGACATTCTTGGTTTCCAAAGTTTCATATTGGATTTAGTCCACTTTGTCGATTAAGAACCAAATTTACCACCAAAATAGCACCATGACTGATGGTGATTTTAAGGTTGTTGCTAATGTTAGTGACGTCAGTTAGAATCACTAAATAATGCTGTTAACATGTTAACTACGCTGTAATGGGATGACATACATTTGCATTGGTTTCCTTTGATGCCTTCCTTCTTTCTTTCACACAAGGATATCTATTTCGATGACATTGGTACGATTGTAAAAGGATCTAAAGCTGTTGCATGAAAATATCATAAATGAATGAAAGTCACATAGCCATATGCCGTGAGAATAGATATGCAAAATGATGAAACATTAAACAGGATGTACATATGCATGTTATATTTTCGGCTTACTTGCCAAATGTTGCCACATAAAAAAACCCCTCAGAAAACACACTTAAGTGTACCCAAATTCACACACGTTCAAGAACATGTGGCCGAAATGAAAACAATCTTTCTAACAAACACATATTTTGAAGGGAGTTTTGAGTGTTCGTATACGAGTATATGTATATGTATGTAATCTAAGTGCCCCACAAAAAAGGGATACGTGTTAAAGTGTAAACGGTATGTCTCCATTTGTGTTATAGGTGCTAAAGTTTGTGCTGTCTACAATAGGTTGCGTCGGAAAATATAAAGTTGTTAGCTGGAATTTATGGCAGAATATGATTACAAAAAATAACATTATCTGTTGTCTTTTCCTGATGCGAATTGGCAGATTATTACTAAGGTTCTATTACTAAGCAAATAATGGAGCGGTAATCACTTCAATAAGTTTGATTACCCGTCCTTCTCACTATAAATGAAGTACTTAAGATATCGTGAAAGAAACTAAATAAATGGACAATAATAGCTTTTGCGAAAATCACAAGCATGCATGTATTTAAAAGTTCCAGTCCCAATGCACTCGTATGCCATTGGGCAGACACAGTTTCATCTATTTCAAGGGGCCGCAGTTCATTTACGCACAACCACTATAACCCTACTCATTGTCAAATAAATTGGCCTGTCTGCTTCCCATATTATACATATTTAACTTATTCGTTTTTACATAGAAAATTCATATTTTTTAGAATTTTTGAACAGCCACGCCCACGATCAAGGTGTATATTACAAATTTTGTGAACATTTCCAGTTTTTATTACCTACAACCATATGTAAACTTTAATTAATGAATAGATGATAAACATATTAGAAATAATCTAAAAATATAGCATTTGTTAAAGTCTAATAGGGGGCTTTACAGTAGCATCACCGTGAAGGCCTCACCCGCGATTTGCTAATCACACTGGGCGTATTACAGCGCGATTACTAGCGCCCCTCTGAGATAGGCGAGATAACTTGGATTATCTAGGAATAGAAGCCCACTATTTTGGAAGCAAGCTACCGCAAATGCCAGTCATTTATTCCAGCTAGAGGATACCATTTCCATTTCTAGATTTCAAAGGTAAAGTTAAGTAAAACGTACATAAAACTATGATTTCGATGAAACTTTTATTTCATTATAATACTTTAAAATTAAATACATTGTTATTTATTTGACCTAGCCCCACAAAAAAAGTCTAGCAGCTTCAAATCGAATGAACTTGGTATCCAAAACGAGAAATTACACTTTCTGGAAACTTCGCAAGCAATAAAGCTGAAATCGGTCGTGTCATGTGACCCGTGATATCATCTTAATGAACCCACGTATCGACTAGTTCGTAATCTTCATAATTGCAGATACAAAAAGTCGGTTATCATACGGCCATATCACTCTGAATTGAAATTCAGGTTATCCCCGCACTTTCATTAACAGAAACGTTGATTTCAGCAGTGCGTACATTGCAATGATGCACAGGCATTACCACATCTTTAGCACTTCCAGTCTCTTAAATTTTCTTTATAATCTTCCCAATTTCTTACACAGTAGGTCGATTATGACGACTATAATCACGAGGTGAAAAGTACCCACGTTTGAATCACTACTTTTCTAGTAACCTTTCAAAATTTTTACACGTTCTTCGGTTGTTAAACGATCCATGTTCGTAAGTGGCAAATGTTCCACTAAATAAATAATAATTCAGATGACAGGTATTTAACAGCTGACAGTCTTGTTAGGAGGTTGTTTTGGAACCACTAAATAGGTAACCCTGTACTAATATGGAACATGATACCCATTAGCGGATGTGACGTCTATCTTACCACCTCTGCTGCTCTATGGGTCTGTAGCACCCGACGAAATGAAATTCCTATGCCGAGAGATCTATAAGAAACAGGTGAACGAAACCTCATCACCTTCGATACTAGAAAAGGCCTTTGGTCAGGTCCAGTTTCAACCCCTTGCGATCCACAGACTGGTGTCTTTGCAACAAGCAGCAGCTGCCACCTATCGAGCTAAACAAGATTGTGGAATCAGACCGATTGAATAGTCTAACAGCCACTTAACCCTTAGGTCAGACTGCCTTGAAATGACCGGTAGACCCAATCCTACAACTACGTCACAGTAGTCCTACGCCGAGCAAGCGCTATGGAAGCAAACTCCGACGTTCTAGCCAACACGCCCTGAGTATAGACAATATTACTGATTATCCAGTCATTACCAGTCGATACCTAAATATCGCTAATCCCTGCCAGTAGTTTACCACAACACATGCCACCAGTTTACCGCTGATGCGCCGCAATTGCACAAATCGTGATCAGACAGAGCTCTCTTATGCAGAAAGGTTTTGAGTGACCTGTCCTGTCTGTAAAAAACCGAGACAAAGGTTAAAACCTAAATCAGGATTTCTCCCAGCGAACCTAACATCTGGCAAAAACCTAAAAAAATCGTGTTCGTTATGACTCTCTACCCATCTTGACAAGACACATTCATCCAAGGGTACGGTAGGCTAAGTTTCACTCAAGCTCTCTACCCCTCAATGGGCCACATCGTTGCCCTTTCCTGACCTTGAATTCCGTCGCACAACAACAGGGCAGCACGCATCAGTACCAGAAGGGCATTTGTCAATGCCGTACGACATACTGGCGTACAAACTAATAACACTACTCTCTGACAAGAGAGGTAGAGAGTACCAGAAGGGCATTTGTCAATGCCGTACGACATACTGGCGTACAAACTAATAACACTACTCTCTGACAAGAGAGGGTCTTACGATAGCCATCCCAACAAACAGTCCTTGATAAACGATGCGAACAGCTCGTCCACTAAGCCCCCAGTCGCTCCTAAACACACATCTAAGCTGGCCAACAACGCTGACCAGCTTACCTCGCAACCTATCCAAATGGAGCAAATAGTTCATTAGCTCTCTCATGGCAATGCCCAAGTACTTCACCGTGGTGATGCACCTGAGCACAGATCCATCAGTCAGGCGAGCTTATGGTTTGCGGGACAATCTACCCCACAAGGGCATCATGTGTTAACAACGGCAACATCCACACTGGCCATTGCCTTACTACCGTCATCATAGCCAAGACTAGCTCTTCCAATACGGAACGAGACCCAACCTCAACTATGATGAGTAGATCATCAGCATATGCGCAAATTTTTCACTGATCGCTTAGCTGCCGCAATAGTGGATCCATCAAGAGATTCCATATAAATGAACAACGTCCAGCTCAACTGTATATGCACCAACTACACTATCTGTTTTTGTGGAACCCAACCTGAGAATTTGTAATCCTTGTATGAGCAAGGATGTAATTTTTGTTTCAACAAGTTTTTAAAACTAAATCAATTTCTCCTAATTATGACACTTGGAAGCAATAGCATCTTAGATGATGCACCAAAACATTGCAGCATATTGCTGGGTGAGTTCAAAGTGTCATCTTCTCGTACATCTTATATATATATAAATGATTTGGCGTGTGTTTGCCACAGCATAACTAAAGAACGGAGTGACGGATTTGCATAAAATTTTTTGTATGCGTTTGAGTGGCGCTCCGAGTGGTTTAGATTTATACTTCGGTCCAATTGGACAAAGGGGCGTGGTACCTCCCATACAAACCTCAAATTAAAAATCCATTATTTCTGCTCCTGCTAACGGTATTTGAACAAAATTTGGTATATAAGTTTGGTGTACATATTGTAACTTCTGCTGCAAATATGGGCGGGATTGAACGAAGGGGCGTGGTACCTCCCATACAAACCACAGATTAAAAATCCAATATTTATGCTCCTGCTAACGGTATTTGAACAAAATTTGGTACATAAGTTTGGTGTACATATTGTAACTTCTGCTGCAAATATGGGCGGGATTGGACGAAGGGGCGTGGTACCTCCCATACAAACCACAGATTAAAAATCCATTATTTCTGCTCCTGCTAACGGTATTTGAACAAAATTTGGTATATAAGTTTGGTTTGCATATTGTAAGTTCTGCTGCAAATATGGGCGGGATTGGACAAATAGGCGTGGTACCACCCGAAGAAATCAAAAATTAAAAAAGCCATTATTTCTGATCCTGAAAATTTAAGTTTTCCATATACTGACTTTATTTCACTTTTAATTTTTCTATGTATGAGAAACTTTTAGGAGAAACTCAAACACCTAACTTTGTCAATCATGTTGCCTTCTTTTCACTTCTCAATTTTTTTACTTAGCCTAAGCTTAAACTTTAAAAAGTTCCTAATTAATGCTATTTGTGGAAATTGTTTACGAGCCTTATTCAGTGCTATTGTGTTTGCTGCAAAAAGTGAAAATTTTGAAATACAATTAACCGTGCGCTCAAATTTTTTGTGCAATATAATATAGGTGTTGGTGAGTATAATTTCAGCAATAACTTTTTTATAAGAAAAAACGAAGAACATTTTCTTTTCTTCTTCTCTCTTCTCTTATATATAAAAATTAATTTCGGTCAGAAACAGTGTTAGGTATTGATTTTGTTTTCAATTAACTTTCATAATGAGTGAGTGAGATGCCGCCAATCAGACGTAGGAACATTGGTCGCAGAGGCCGTACGGCTACAAGATCAAAAAATTCTCGAGTGATTGAAAGTCCTGAACATCGAGCAAATCGTATTGAGAGGAACAGCCAACGGATATTAGAATCCCGATTAATTCAGTCACATGAAGATCATGCTATCTATACATATATATATAAAAATGGTGAGAAAAATGTATAGTAATTCATTAATTGAGAACGGCTGGGCCGATTTGGCTCAAATTTTTTCTCAGTTGTTCGTAATTGCTTGGAGAAGGTTTTTACGAAAAAAAAATTTTGGGAAAACCCTCCGGAAAAGTGGAAAAATTGAAAAAATCGATAATAGATTTTTTTTATGGAATTTTGTGTGCAATTGTTCCAAAATAGAAAACTGTTAGTGGAAAACTCGGATAATTCCGGAAAATTTTCAATTTGTTTGATTTTGGACTGTGTAAAGTTGGAAAATTCGTTGTGAAGTTCGAGAAATTATGAAATTATTGTGATAAAATATGTTTTGCGTGAATTTTGGGTGGAGAAGTTAACGAGATAAATAACAGATGACGCTGCGCTGCGTTTAATGCCACAACCACGTAGATGGCGTCATGCGTTAACTTAGGCTGAGCGCAATTTGAGAGAATTTTGAGAGGTGCACTTTTCGCATTGTCATTTTCTATTAAACAAATGTGCTATATTTCCTGCTGCAATTGATTCGAATTTTACCTATTATTACACTGATTTCGGATACTCATATATCGCGTATCACATCAGTAAATGGTACAAACAGTACGATCAATTGAAATTCAGTGCAATATTTATCAATTCGAGCATTTTTTCAGAAAATAAGTTTGCGTATAAAAAGTTAGGTCATCTTATTGGATTGCAGGCATTTATTGCGATACATTCATTTCGTAAGTTTTTTTTATAAATAATTTTCTTTTTAATAGCATTAGTCAACAACGACTTTATTCTATTTCAAGGAGAGTTATTTGCTTGACTAATTCCACCTATTAGACGATCAAACCTTGGACGTCGTACATGTCGTGCAATAATTAGTCAGAATGTTTGTGATAATTAAACGCAAGAGGAACGCGCTGAACAAAATGAATGGAGACGTGCCCATACTGCACAAGTTCGCGTTGCACAATCACTACATCACATTGTCGAAGGAGGAACTCATCACCAAAGTGTTCCCCGGTATTATAAAAATCTCGATTGGATTAGTGAACTGGCAATAACAACAGGTAAGAGTAAGGACGTCGATAGCTTGAATTTAGTTATTCAAAGTCAAATCGCTCGAAAACTGTATTCGTACAAATCTATTGACAGAGTGACCGACGAGGATGAAGCGACAAACTATCCGAAGGAATTTTTGAACTCGCTTGATGTGCCAGGAACTCTGCCGCATAATTTACAGCTGAAGGTAGGATCGATCATACCCATGTTGCGGAATCTGAATCATCCGAAATTGTGCAATGGTACGCAATTGTCCATCAAGAAACTGATGAACAATGTGATTCAAGCGACGATCATCAAGGACAAATTCAAAGGAGAGAAAGTCCTTATCCCACGAATTTCGATAACTCCAACTGATCTTCCATACCAATTCAAGAGGATTCAGTTCCCCATTCGATTAGCTTTTGCCATGACAATCAATAAATCGCAAGTCCAATCATTGGAAGTCTGTGGGATTAATCTCCCTGTTTTTCGTACGATCAGCTCTACGTTGCCAGTTCGCGTGTTGGGGACAACCGTCTTCGTTGTTTGTTTTTGTGCCGGAAAACAAATCAAAAAATATTGTTCATCATAATGCTCTCTACTGATTTCGATTCCATTCAAATAAATCACATTGAAATTTGAGCTATCTGTTTTTTATTATTAATCGGGAGTTTATCTGAAGGCGTTAAATTGTGGCGAGTGGAAGTTCGCCGGGTCCGCTAGTAATATAATAGATTTGTCTGTTTTTGCAGTTAAATTAGGTACTGTGTCAGTACTTTGCAACAATCACGCCCACAATTAGGTTGATGTCTTAAAACGTTTTTGAGCCTTTCCTATATCTGTTAATAACAGCTATAGGTAGCCTTTAATTAATGTAAATAGAATTCTAAAAAGAGACAATATTTCAAAAGTTAGATATTCTCTAGAGTAAGTTTTTTCCCTCTGAACCAACCTATCCCAATAACTCATGTGGCGCATAGTATCATGTCCTACGTACCGATTCAACAAACTAGATAAGTTGGCGTGACGAAAACGCTCTCTTCTCAAACACCTTCGATCCACATACCGTATAGGATGTCATACCGACCGATTGCCATATACATGAGAGTATCGGAAACGAATTTTTTATAGTACAATATGTATTGACTTAGCTTCATTTTCTAATGGAAATATGGATTTTTTTAATATTTATAAATTTAAGTGCTTACAATTAGGCTTCTTAAGATATTTATGATGGTTTTTTTCCAGTGTTTATAAAAAATCGACATACGAGTCGATTTTCTATAATGTTAGCGAATAAATTACAAATTTGTTGTAAAAAAATTCGACAAATTTCCGTTTTTTTTTTATTTATTTATGATGTGACATTTTAATAAGCAAGTTTATTCTCATTGGTTCGATTTGTTCAATTTCACATTTTACCAGCTTTTGAATATGAAATGTTCTTAAGCGGAAATATCAGACCCCTAGCTCAGCTGTGCGATGCATATTGAGGAAAAATGTACGGAAATGCTTAAATCGACGTAGATAGAAATAAGTTATAGTAAATTTAAATACACAATTTTTGTATGACATTTAAAGTTTTATTTAGCATAGCTAGAATGATGCATTTTAGGTCGAATATGCACCGTTTTATTCGACAACATGCTGACATTTTGAATGCGATCTAATCATTCCTCTCTCATGGAAATATTCTTCTATATTTCCCAAAAAATGGACCAACGGATTTTTCAAAGATTCGCCTGAGGAGAATTTTTCACAAGCAGAGACAAAAACAGGTGGTAATCACTTGGTTACAGGTTCGGTTCAAAAAAGTGGATACAGGAGAAACTATCCAATCCAAATTCATGGAGCTTCTGGCGAATCCTCTCAATGTTATGGTCTAGCATTGTTTTCATGGATTATAATTTATCTCCTGTTAGTCGAAGCTTACCGCTTCTGGGCGATTGCTTCCTTCAGTCGGTCCAATTGTTAGCAATACCGGTTCATAGTAGGTGATTTCCACTTAATGCCATCAAACTTACAGTAAGACCTTGTTGACCACTGCCAAAAGTGATTCACTTTTCACCACCATTTCTGAATGTGTCGATTTTGTTGCGATTTAGCAGTAGTTTGCAAATAGAAATTCGGTCAGTAAGATTTGTTTTTTTTTTGTTTGTCTTAACTCGTGAGCCACCTGTACATCGAACTTCTTTTTGTATCCAGCCTTATTCGAGTGATTCCAAGCGATTTTCTGTGCAAAGTTTAGTTCCTGGGCAATCGAGATAGTGCTTACATAACAGCCGAACTTGACGATTTCTACTGTTCTATCGACATTTGAGATTAAAGTGGTACATTTTTGACATCCAAATTACCAGAAATGCAAAGTAAAATTGCGCATGATTGGCTGTCGTATTAGATCTATAAACACTACTCACATATTCAGACAGCTGGCTTATGACCTTTATCGAAAAAAAACTGCACAATATGATGTATTTTCTTTTTGTTGATGTCCATTTTGCATACGCGCTCAAATGACACTGAGTCAAGCAATCACATAACTGTCAAAGTATTTTTTGAGCACAAAACCGTATCTTTCTATCCGATTGCAGTCGTACAACGTCAGGAACTGATTACTAAAACTATTTATAAGAAAAATATTAAATCTTTTTTCACCATACCGTATAAATAGTTAAAAATGAAATATATAAAAGGAGAAATATACACTACAAAAAATCATTTATCGTTAAATATTCTAAACATTTTATACTTCGAAATATATTTTTAAAGCAAAATGGAATGAACGCAATCATTAAAGATTGCCATGGATTGTCGACACTTTTCCAGTACTAACGGTTTCCATTCTATTTTCCAATTCTGAAACAAAAGTACAACCCTCAGAAATTAAATTTAGACCATACTTGTATATTAAAATTATCAACACTACCCAAATGTGCCGATAAATTGTCTAAAAGTTTGGGATTCATATTTTTAGATCTTCAAAAAAACTTTTAAGTAACACATTTTCACTTCCGTTAAATTGCTTAAAAATTTCAAGACTCGCTCATTTTTAATTTTTTTTTTTCGAGGCGAACTAATACACACATTTAGCTACATTGTAACGAAATATGCCAAAGCTTCAAATATGTCATATAAGCGATAACGAGTTATGCAGCATAATTTACATTTTGGGTAACCAAAATTGCTCAAATTCCTTTTAAATATGGAATATTTCAATGTTGGTTCATAAATCAGAATTACTACATTGGTCTGAATTTAGTAACGTGTCATATACGCATATATCACACATAAGCATCATTTGTGTAGATATTTGTTACGAAATTATGAACATGCGTCAAATACCTTGTGGTGAAAATAAACAGGAGCTGAAATACCAATCTTTTTGTTGCTGACATTGTGTTGATTTGTGACAGCTACCTATTCCAGAAAAAGTGTAGTGTAGTTGTAGAAGTATTTTTAAGAAATGAAAAAAATTTAATTGGTAATTGCTATTTGCCCCTTGGAGACCTCAGTGCGTTTGAAGCTGAGGTATCAGATTTGCTTATACGTTACAACAACATAATAATAATGGGAGATTTTAATAATAGGTTGTTTGACGTTTCAAAAGCCACCAATCTCAGACTTATATGTGACAGGCTTGGTGTTTCCATTAGACATAATTCTTGCCCTTCACATTACGATGTTTATCATCAATCGTCTTCGCTAATTGATTACTTTTTGGTTTCATCTCCTGAACGTATTTAAGCTTCTGGTCAATTCATATGCCCAAACATTTCGAAACATGCGTTTATATATACGAGTATTTCGATTAGAAGTGCAGTGCAGCACAATGAGCTCTTTTACAATTTTTATGATTACAATAGTATTTCTTCCGAAGTAGTGTGTAAAAAGGTTTTATCTACGGATTTTACTTCGATTTTTAACAAGTCTAATGTTGATGTTCAATTAAGTATACTTATGAATGGTTTAAATTTAATTCACACGATTTTTCCCAAAAAAAAAAAACTAAAAGAGTACAACGTTGCTTGGATAATTACCTAAATTTTTCTTTAATTCGCTAACATCAATAGCTGAGTGATTTAGCAGCCTCGTTTAAACTCTGCTACCCAATATTTTACAGTCGTTACCGAAGGAGCAAACTCCCGCCGATTAGAATCTAGCTTGGCTTTAATATTGGTTGGATTGTGACCTTTCAAATGGGAATATTGGGTTACATAACGGTGACCAAGTTTTTCCATGTTTACAAATTCACTGAGATCGTTTATTTTTGATGGCTCAAATGAAAATACTAAACAACGTGGCGCCTTGAAACTTAAAACTTTATAAAGTTGCCGCTTTTCACCAAAATAATTTTTTTACAAACTCCAGGCACCATTTACACGACAGGTCAGCTAGTTTTGTGAGAGCCCTCGTGTAGTCTAAACCTTTCCAATTCCAACATAAGATTTAAAGCAGACATTGTAAAATCACCGCCGAAATCACTTTTTGCGTTGTATAAAATCAAATGTATTTTAAACACTGATAATATATATCATGCGAAACTTGGCTCAAATCCCTGTCAAAGTGTTATCAACCTAGAAAAATAATATTTCTGAGATTCAATATAATTACGTAACTTAAATTGAAAATTGGCCTAACCTTTGGAAGGCACACGTGTGCCGCCCTCTTCCTATCAGAAAATTGTAATATATAGTCGAAATTTGATTCCGTAACTTTAGTGTTGTGAGTAATGGAAAATTCATTATTTGGATGTACTGACAAAATCTCACCCTAAATAGCACACTAAAAAATTAGGATCATTGACGATGTTACAGAGGTCAACAAATTATTTGAAAATTTTAACCGATTTTCCTAAATTTTAACCGGATTTCTTACACTGCTAATATGCGAATAAAGTTACAATTAGTCAGAATAAATTGAATTTGTTTAACTGTTTAAGAATAAACGGCAAAGGATTCGATTTCATTAACTTAATAAATTTAAAATGTTTCCCGTACAGACCCTCCCACATATATAGCAAACTAATTACTAAATATCCTTATCCTTAGTACAAACGCACAAACCGCTTGAACATACAAACTTTTTAAACACCTACATCGCAATACATGAAATCTTTTTATGTTAAGGTTAAAAATATCGAAAATCTGAATTTTTTTATTGAGAAATCCTTTGATTCAATCTTCTCGTTTCTTTGCTATTCTAGTTATACATTGGAAAATTATAGGCTACAGATAATTTTGACGAATCTGTGCTAAGGTTACAATTAATTGACAGCATTTAAAGGTCTTTACTCTGAATGAGAAACATTCATAAAATGTCTATGTCAATGTCAATTGCAGGCAACTGTGCAGCAAAAAGCCAACACAATAGATACGGGGGCAGTCCCAAAACTAGCCTACCTGCCAAAAAAGACACAAAAAAGTTGGAAAAATTTTCTTTATTTTCCACTTTTTTCAGCGATAGCTTCTATACCCTATTTATAGTAAGAACTGTCAAACTCTTCAGGATAGCCATCAACCGCAGACTCCACCTCTTCATTGTGGGCAAATCTTTTTCAAGTTTGGAAATAGAAAATAGTCCGAGGGAGCTAAATCTGACGAATAAGGTGCATAATGCGGTGGTGAAGCAACTAATTAATTTTGGCCATCGCAATAGTGGATGTCTGAACTGGAGCATTGTCTTGATGAAACAACACTTTCTTTTTGGACAATGCGGCGTTTTTTCATTCATTCTTCGCCTAAACGCTGCAATAAATTAATATTCGCCGTTGATGGTTTTCCCTTTCTTAAGATAATGAACAAAAATCACAACATACGCATCCTTACAACAAACGCATTGACCTTGCCTGCAGATGGAATCGTCTTCGCCTTCTTTAGACACGATTTTCCCATTCCAATCCACTGATTTAACTGTTCCTTTGTCTCAGGTGTAAAGTGGCGGACCCATGTCTCATCCATGGTTATAAATCGACGCAAAGATTCGGTTTTATTGCGGTGCAACATCACCAAATACTCTGCTGAAACATCTTCACGACGCTGTTTTTACTCTATTGCAAACAAGGGCGTCAGCTTTCTCATCTTCAAATCTTCGGTCAATATAGCACTTTTTGAAATGCATATCATTTCAGCTAGCTCATGCACATTCCGTCGACGATTATCCAATACCATTTTGTGGATTATCTTAGGCGTGTCTTGCGTTGACGACAACTACGGGTTTCGTATTGGCAGCTCGTACAATCTCATTTAAACTCTACTACGTAATATTTTACAGTCGTAAACGAAGGAACAGACTCCCTCAGGGGAGTCGACTTTAATATTGGTTGGATATAATGGCGACCAATTTTTTCCACGTTTACAAGTTCACTGAGATCGTTCACTTTTGATGGCTCAAATAAAAGTACTAAACAACGTGGTGCCTTAAAACTTAAAAAATATGTTTTATAAGGTTTCCAATTTGCACCAAAACATTTTTTTTTTTTTTTTTTGTTAACCCATTCTTGCCCACCGTGCCAATATGGGAACACCTAATTATTGTGGGAATATAAAAAAAGTGTTGACAGTTGTTAATATTTTCATACATAATATAGTAGTGGAAAGTGCAATGATGTAATATAATATCAAACAATTCAATTACGTCCATTTTTTTTTTTTTTTGAAAAATCAATTACATATCACTACCAAAATATATTAAGAGGTAGGTAGTGATAAACCAATACTATGTATCGTATGTAAGGTGTATCGCCATAAATACTTATATTTTAACTAATTTAGAGCAAGTTAAATATATTCAACCATTTTCAGTTTAATAAACTAAAAATAGAAGATTTTATAACGCCTTAAATATTACTGTGCCAATTTGGGTACAACGGCTACAACTGTACTAAATATAGTACATACATTCGTGAACACCCGAATGTGTGAAACACTCTAACATGTAAATAGATATCTCTTTGTACAGACCATTCAACTAGAACAAAGTCAGGCAGCTCTAAAACGCATAAAAAATAGTAGTTCAGTCTTGTGTTTTCTTAGCTACATAAATCGGGAAATCCCCAAATAAGAGCGAATAATGACGCTCCAAACACCACCGACAAAATGTTCAATGTCCGGAAACTTTCCGATATTCTCATCAAAAAGTTCAACCAATGGGGTGTTTTCCACGAACACATTTCTATCGACGAATCTATGGTTAAGTATTACGGCCATCATTCAGCAAAATAATTTATTCGAGGCAAACCTGCCCGGTTTGGATACAAAAATTGAGTTGCAGCAAGTTCGTCTGGATACTGCTACTCTTTTGATATTTATTGTGGTAAATCAGCTACTTCTGTTAGTGAGCCATTGGGTACTAGAGTGGTGAAATTGCTGCTAAATAAACTGAATACGAACCCTGCCAATCACAAAGTCTTTTTTGATAACTTTTTTACAAGTTGTGACCTACTAAACGATTTACGTCATTTAAGTTACCGGGCTACAGGAACCATACGAGAAAATCGCACTAAAAAGTGTCCACTGCCAAATACAAAGGAGATGAAGAAAAAACCACGAGCGGAGTTCGATTATAGATTCAATAAAAAATGAGAAAGATAACAGTATTTGTAAAATGGGTACCAACTACGATTGTTATGAGCCGGTAGGAAATGTAAAAAGATGGTGTTCTGAGAAAAAACAGAAAGCTGATATGCAAATTCCAAACTTGTTCCAAAATTACAACAAGGGCATGGGAGGAGTTGATGAAATGGACCAATCAATAGCGTCATACAGAATTAGCATCCACGGCAAAAAATGGCGGTGGGTTTTATTCACTTACATGATTGATACGGCCATATCAAATGCATGGCGCTTGCATGTACTTGCTAAAGAAGACGTGATGGATCAGTTATTATTTCGACGAAGTATAGTTAGATTTTATCTAAAACAATCACCCCAAAGACACTCTGCTCGCCCCTCGTCATCAAATATAGAGGGTTTACAACTAGACGGCGCTAATCACGTTCCTGAAAAGCTTCCAAAGCGTGTGCGTTGCGTCATCTGCCACAACAGAAGCCGATGGGGTTGCAAAAAATGCAAGAAAACACTTTGCATTGATAAAATTTGTTTTACCAATTTTCACTCATAAGTGGCCACTGTGTCAATATGGGCACACCCCTGTAATATCCTGAAATATTTTTCTTTTTCATTTTTTTTTTATTTTTTTGCTTTTTTGTGTTGCTAACTATAAATAAAAAAACCACTTTTTAAATTTTTCCTTGTTGTTTTTGTTTGGCTTCTAATGGGTTAACTGCTGACACCATCTACACGTCAGGTCGGCTAGTTTTAGGACCGCCTTCGTACATTTACCAAAGCCATACAGTGTGACCAAATATACTCGTACGTATAGCGAGTACAAGTTGTGTTTCAAGATTACACGTACATGCATAAACACAAACACATGTACCGCAAAATACACATTGTTACGCACATGTAACTTTCATTATGTATGTTTTACAGCTATTTGGATAAAATCTTACCCTCATTGAAGGCAATTGGCGCCGTGTGTACGAGCAGCACATTACACTTATAGTCGGGCATAAGTTCACTGCATGTGTAATTTCTGTTACGGCAATGCCTGAAATGGATGTGCGTGTATGTGTGTAGCCATGTGGAGAGAGCGTGGGAGAGGTTGAGGCTTCTTAATGTTTGTATTATAATAAGAATTTATGGCATATGTCAGAAATTTCAATGAAAGTCCATTTTAATAAAGTGTACCCACTTAAGGATTCATATAGACTTTCATTTATATTCGAACCACAATGTGGAAATGTAGAATAATTAAGCAATTAAGTAACAGGTTATCCATTTAGTGGTTTCCAAACCGCCGGTTTGGCAAGGCTGTCTGCTGCTAAACACCTGTCATCTGAAATATTATTTATTTAGCAAAAAGGTTGCCATTTACGAATATGGAACGTTCAACAACTAAAGAACGCGTAAAAATAGTTAAAACCTACTACAAAAGTGGTGATTCCAACCGGGCGCTTTTTGTGCATTATGGGGTGATAATCGATGTACTGTGCAAGAAATTTGCAAGGTTATAAAGAAATGTAAAGAGACTAGACGCGTTACATCGCAATGTTCGCACTGTCGAAAATATGCCTTCTGTTAGTGAATGTGTGGCGGATAATCCAAATTTGTCAATTCCACTGCATTCTCAATAATTGGGTCTATCTTATGGGTCATTATTGCATAGTTTGCACTAGGATTTGCACCTCCATACATACAGAGTCCAACCCACGCAACCATTCACAACACCGTAGATACTCGTATGATGATTAGCTGTTACAGCAACAGGCTTTCAATGCTGGTTTTTCGAACAAAATTTTCTTCAGCTATAAAGTTCATTTCTCATTCGGTGCTTACGTCAACAAGCAAAATTGGTGCATATGGGGCTTGAAGACCCAGAAGTGATTGAGGAAACGTCAGCCCAGAGGCAATCATTTAAATGATATTGTATTTCGTACATAATGACAATGTCTAAGCATTATAGCGAAATAAAATTTTCGTAGAAATCACAATGTCATGTGTGTTCTATTTAACGTTACTTTTGAAACCGAAAAATGGATAACCTATTATAAGTTAATTCATGTCTACCTTAAAAATAGAGTGTACGTTGAGTAAACTTACTGAAGATTCACAGGCATTAGCTGAGTTTTCATGACGGAGCTCATTTCTGACAAAAATCGCTTTAAACTTATTGTAAAAACATTCAACTTGAGATGTCAAGCTTTGCTCCAAACCTTCCTTACATTACACAAAACGATTCCCCATTATCGCTCTTGGAATAGCTTTATCATTTGACATTTTACTCAATTCCCTACAATTAAAATTATACAAATTTGAAAAATGAACTAACCAAATTTGGCAACAAAGCCTCCATATGTGACTGATTCTCGAAAGGCCCCAGAAAGAGACTAAAGATCATCATCATCATCATCAGATCATCAAGACTTCAGTCAGGCTAATCAAATTAACATTCCGTTTAATTCAGTAGGTTAAAAAACAAATTCCCCCTTAAATAATGATATTTGGTATACGGCGTTGAACCAGCAATCATGCGAACAATATTCGCAATTACTAACCAGCGTGCTGTCACCTCGACCATATGTGGCGAACACTTTGAGTAGTCGAGTAATCATCAAGTCTTGTTAGTGTCAAATCTGTTGAGTGAGTCTAAAAATAGAATGCGGCTAGGCTCACCGAATGTGAGAAGCTCTCTCAAATCAGTAGATTAGATTAGTTTAATACATTAACACGTTTTTTTAAATAAATTTCAGCAACAGTCTATTCAACCCTATGATTTCAAATTAATGCCGTTTTTAAATGGTAGAGTTATTTTTATGCTCCTAACAAATTTTCAAGATTTCCAATTTTAGTTTGATGTAATTCTCCACAAAGAACTCGTACCAAGGAATCCATGTGGACTTCAGAGATAAAAGAAAGAAATTTATAGCAATTTATGATTGCTATAAAAAGTTCGGTTGAGAAATCAATATAAAATAGTTGGGAAATCATCAGAATTCAAATGAAAACTTTCAAGCCCGTTTATACACTAAAGTTAAGATTCAAGTCGAAACTCAAACTGTAATCATCATAAGTAGGTATGGAAACTATTACGGTTAGGTAGAAAAATTATCACAAAAGAATTGAAAAACAGAAACTACAATGAAAATGTGGAAAAATTGCCACAGTGGGGATAGGAGGTCATTGAAATTCATATGATATATATAAGAGATGAGTTTGTAGTCTTGGTAAACCGCTAAAATAATTTGGAGAACTATTTATAAAGACGAAAGGAAACCAAAGAAATTCATATGAAAACCATTAAGTGTGTTTCTATCCTAGCATGAATATGTCATCTTAAAACGCAATTTAATTTATAGTCAGAATGTAGAAATCACTCTCGTAATACTGTGATAATGCATCTAACCGAAAAAAATGTACTTAGTTATCGATTACTATAAGTAAGTCTCACGCGCTTTGGTCAGCTTGATAAATTGCTGCAGAAATCTAAAAATGTCAAAATTCATACAAAACTATAAAGTGGTTGGAAAATCTCAGAAAAAGGCCAGAAATGATCAACTTTTGAGTGCATCTATCTCCTAAATTTAAAACAAAAGATGCAAACATTTTAATTTGTCGTCACTACAGAAAGTTCGGGAACCCTATGATAAAGTTGAGAAACCACTAATAGTTAAAATTCGTATGAGTCAACGTTTAGCTCTTTAATTAAGTATCAAAAGAATTTAAATTATCATTATTATAAAGCGCTCTGGAATTGAATATGATAAGATTTAGAAATTCCTCGAAAGCTCTGAAGTGAATTTAATTTCCAGCCTAACTATCACTATTAAAAAGTGTTGAAGCCACAATGATAACATCGGTGGCTTCGTTATGAAAATCATGTGAAAATATTAAGGTGCGTTTCCCTTCTAAATAATGATGTAATCATAAAAACATGCTCAAATTGTAATCAGTAAAAAGGCTGGCATCAACTATGATAACGCTTGGAAATTTCAATGAAAAAGTCCTGAAGTTATAGAAATGGATATGAAACAATTTAAGTGCGTTTATCCCTTAAATTATGCGTCCAACCTGAAATATTAGCTCAATTTATTATATAATAATTTTGAGAAAGTTTGAAAATCGCTTTGGTAAAATTGAGGGTGGATAAATCAGTTGCATTTCAAAACTAGGGAAAATCTTTTAATGAAACCGATTTTGTTGAAGATCATTTGTGTTTAGAACACCTGAAAGTGTAAGCTATCTCTTCGACTTTCGAAAACAACATAACTATTGCCTAAACTTGAGATGAATTTGACAAATTAGTTCCGAATTACAAGCATAATGATACATCTTATCAAATTCACCTTGAGAAAAAAAAACAATGGTTACTGTCAAAATCCCTCAAACTACAACAATACGAAAATTGTATACGAAAATGATTTATAGCGTTTATCTGGTAAAGTAAGTACGAGTATTCAATTGTGAGATTGTTTAATTACAATTTAAAGTTGAAGCACATTAAGAAATCATAGCAAGCAAAGTTTTAATGCACTCGCGTAACCAGTCAGCAGAAAGACATTAAATTCGTCTAACGTTAAATTTTCCTTAAGAGTTTTGTTAATTTGATTGTATTTCTAAAAATATTCTGTATTTGGATTATAGTGTTCAAATATCCAAATTTTTCAGGAAACAAACTCTTGGCATATTCTAAAAAATACCTTTTCCAAAAATCTGGTCTGGTAGTAAACCGGATTTTTTGAAATTTTCTTTATTGGGCGAAGTTAAGGAAATATACTGTAATTTCATAACAAAATGAGCTTTAACACGAAAAAATGTTAACTAATATATTTTAAACCCATGTGCAATATTTCACTATATTTTGACATGTCTTGCTCTTCAACCCTAGTACGGTGACGAACGCACTTAGAAATTATGCCAGACGGCTAGAGGATAATGGTAGTTTTGGCTCTTAGCAGAATATTTCAGACACTTTTCGTAGTATAAAATTGGCAGCGTTCATAGGAAGAAAAACTAGCATAGAAATAAAGTTAGTTGTGGATATTTCCCAAACTACACAAGGCCGTACTTCCTCAAGAACATCTTTGATATGTACTATAAGTTTGATGATTTCAATGATTTCAATAAAGAAAAACCTACCAGGATAGGAGCTGACTAATGGAAAACATTGAAATATTTGTAACATATAACTCAATCCGATTTAATTTGAAAGGTGATACTCAGCATGATACCAGTATTTTAGAAATTCAATTTCAAAGACACGACATATATTAAACATGATTTGATGAATGAAATATGATTGATATTGTGGACTCACTTTTAAAATGTAGTATATTCTTATAAATACAACAAATGTTGTGGCAAACAGCTCTGGTCCATAACACATCGCTCAAACAAGTTTTATAACATAGAGTGGCGCAATATAATGTGCAGATTTAAAAAATAGATTAAAAATGAAATACAAAAGGTATGGTTAAAATAAATCTAAGGCATTGTAGAGTAATAAATGGAGTTTATTTTTTAAAAATAACATCATCTAAATGGTGGCCCTCTCCAAGACGTCACTCCTCTAACCGCAAACGAAAATTATTGAAAACTTTCTTCAGTAATACTGGTGTAATGGTTGCCATTTCACCACGGATATTCTCCTTGAGCTGAACGATGTTTCTTGAATTATTACTGTAGACTTTGTGTTTGAGGTATCCCCACAAAAAAAAGTCAAGAGGTGTCAAGTCTGGACTACGTGGGGGCCATGGGATATCACCTTTTTTCGAAATCAGTCTGCCAGGGAACATCTGCTTCACCACCGCCATGGAGTCATTCGATGTGTAACAGGTAGCTCCATCTTTTGAAACCAAGTTCTGGAATTCACTATTCTTGAATTTTCAATTTCTGCAGCCAAAAATCCGTCCAACATCTCAACATAGCGTTCAGTATTAACCGTGACGTTTTGATCCCGCGCATTTTCGAAGAAAAAAGGACCAATTATTCCTCTGTCAGAGATTGCTGCCCATACTGTCACTTTAGGACTATGCAATGGTTTCTGGAGTTTGAATTTGGGATTTTCACTGTTCCAGTAAAGACAATTTTGACGGTTTACGAACCCATTCATAAGCAAATGAGCCTCGTCACAGATCCTTTTCTGTCAATTGGAAAATCGATTAAGCATTTCATTAGCAAATGCGAGCCTTGCTATGAAGTCAGACTCTTTCAATTCTTGTGTTAATTGCAGCTTATATGGCTGCAGTTTAAGATCCAATGTTAGAATTCGTTGCAAACTTCGTCGCGATGATTGTAAGACAGACGATCTCTTGCGAGTCGACATTTGTGAATTTCCTCGTACTGACTCCATAACTCTCTCAACATTGTCTTCGATCCTAGATGTTCTTGGGCGACCATTTGCTTGTGGTTTAAATGTTGAACCGGTCTCTTCAAAACGCTTTACCCATATTTTAATTAAATTAGCACTCGGAGCTTCACTAATTCGCCGTAGTTCATATTCAGCACAATATAGTCGCCTAGTAGCAATATATGAACGAGAGTTTTCGTAAAATGCGCGAGTTAGAACTTCTTTACTTTAAGAAGGAGTAAAAAAATATATTTTTTGCAGCAAACAACGTGCTGTTCTTTATTCAATATATTTTCTAAGACTGAACCAAATGGTTTACTTATTATCTATTTATGGAAAATATTTCTTAATGATATCTTAGTTTAAGTCTTATCTTAACTATGTTCTTTCTCCATTAAAGACTAACATGAATATTATCAGTAATGTGTTTATGACTATTTGTCTAGACTGCATATAAAACATTGTATGTAATTTTCTTATCATTAGAGCGAGACTGTGATAACAGTGATCACTGTTTGAAAGATCCTGCAGTTTATTATTTGTGTTTGTTTAGGTTTAGGTCTTTTACTTATCTCATATTTTATGGGATGTCTGCAGTTACTGATTATGGTATTGGTCGTTATTAACTCGCGCACGCAAAATGCGCGACGCTTCCCGTCGAAGTGATTCATAGCGACTAAAACTCCATGATCCCGCCAACCCAACGATGTGGGCGCCCCCCGCCTGCGCCTTTTCTACCCCGCAAAAAAATATGATGCAATATGCACGTTCTATTACGCCACCCTGTACAAATATGAGTAGCCAAATGTTATAAATATTGATTTGTTCCATTACCATTTTAATTTTCTATGTTATCACTGCAAAAAATTCAAAACGATCGAATGTTTAGGTCTATTATTAAAATCTACTCTTTATATTTATTGCGGATCCGGTATATACATTTTCGACAAGGAAACAGTTTTGAGTCAATTTCAATTTTAACTCGTAAATGAAATGTATGCTCTTACAAAACTGAGGAAAAGGTAAAATTTTGCAAAAATAGTTTAGAATATAGTTTCTGTTTGCTAATACCGACAACATCAACTTATGAAATCATGATCTAAGCAACAGTCAATATCTGTGTTTTGTTCTCATGGTTATTTGAAATGGCTTTAATTCAAACTCATTAAATATAATGCGATGTCCATTTTTCGGTTTCAGAAGTAAAGTTAAATAGAACACACCTGAAGATACGATTTCGATGAAACTCGTATTTCTTTATAATGCTTGGACTTTGCCATTATCAATGTCTCTGGATTGACTGTAACAGTGGATCCTTTGGAGGTAGTTTTCGACCCGTTTTTCACACATTTCGGGCGTTACCTCGGCGATAACTTAACGAATGTTGGTTTTCAAATGCCCCACCATACGCGGATTATCCGAGTAAACGTGATCTTTGACGTAGTTTTAGAAACAAAGATAATCGCATGATCTTGTTGGCCAATTGACGTTGCTAAATCTTGAAATTACGCTTTCAGGAAACTTCTTGTTTCGTGGCTCATTTTGTGTGGCTCGGGGCATCGTTTTGTTGAAACTACATATCATCCAGTTCATAATCTCCAATTGCAGTCCAAAAAAGTCGATTATCATGCGGCAATAACGCTCTGAATTGACGGTAATGGGTCCTCCAGCGTCATTTTTAAAAAAATACGACACAAGGACACCTCCAGATCATAATGCGTATTAAACAATCACTTTTTCGGGGTGCAATGACCTTCCCACAATCACTTCTGGGTTTTTCGAGCCCCATATGCGACAATTTTGCTTGTTGGCGTAACTGCAGAGTGAGAAATGAGCTTCATCACTGAAGTAAATTTTGTTTATTTTTATGCACCCAATCACCATATCTACGGCGTTGTGAATAGTCAGCAGGCTTTAAGTGTAGCGTGAGTTGGACTCTAAATGGATGGAGGTGCAAAATTTTTCATAATGAACCGTAACACACAAGCCCAATTGGTGGGAATACTATGGAATAGACAAATTCGGGTTATCTGCCACACTTTCACCAACAGAAGCGATGTTTACGATAGTGCACACATTGTGATGATGCACTGGCCTGATCATATCTGCCCCGGTTCCAGTCTCTCAAATTTTTTATAATTTTGTGAATTCCCCGCCCAGTGGGTCGATTATGACTATCATAATCACCCCGTAATGCACGAAAAGTGCATTGAAGTAAATTTAAACTATTTTTACGCGCTCTTCGATTTTTAAACAATCTATATTCGCAACTAGCAAACCTTTCATGAAATAATTATCACTTTAGATGACAGGTATTTAACAGCTGACATCGTCGCCAGACCGGTCGATTATTGTCATGAATTGTATATCTAAATTAGTCCGGCACAAACCCATCTTTGACACATTTTTGTAACCAATTATCCGAAGCGAAAGAAACGGTTATTCGAAAATAACGATTTTGAGGGAAAAAAACGACGTACAGTTTCGGCACTCCACTCCAATTTGGACCAACTTTATTAAATAATTTCCAAAACTAATGCATTGAGAGTTATTTATAAAAATGCGTTGTAGCAATTTAAACATTCAAGATGTTAAATAAATCCTACTCCAGTCAACAGACATCAAACTTTGCCATCAAATTTCATTTCCATTTTGAACCGTCAACTAAACGATTTCATCAAAATGAATTGAAAGGTTTATGTCACACACATACACACCCACACAAGCATACACAAAAGAGTTGTCATAGCAATGTAAAAAAAAGTATATTTTCAATTTGTGCTGAATATTTCAACACGCCAACATCTCGTATATATTTTTCCCACGAATTGAATGATATTTGATATTCTCCAACAATGTGTGGACAGAAAAAAATATAAATAACCCATATTTGCATTGCGTCATATATCTCAAAAAGTTATTTGTTAACAATTTTTTTTGCATTTTTGCATGAATCATTTGCATGAAGCATTGCAATTTTTAGCTCAATTTGATTCAAGTTCGTTACATAAGAGGGGAATGGTTTGTTATTTTGGACAGCTAGCTATTGTCTTCACAACAGTTTATTAGCACAGTCCTTTATATTATTATTATTGCATATGCAAGAACAATTTAGAGAAATGCTTATCACAAAAAAGCAAACATTTCAAAATTTCAGATAATAAACAAACAAATTTCATAAAAAAATATAGTTTTCTACTTTTCAATTATTAGGGCTGACACAGAAAAATTATTCTTTATTTGGTTTTACTGTATGCATACGGTTTTACGGTTACGGTTTTATACGGTTATTGAAAATTGCTAATAAATTGCATTATTATTATTATTATTATTATTACTATAAGTACTAAAATCAAGTGTATCTCAAACAGAGCTGATATTTACGACATCTGAGAACAAATGCTTGTCACAGTACCGCAAACTTAAGAAATATATTTTAGAGATTCGTTATATCCTCACAATTTAAGTTATAGTATGGAAATTTCAATTAGTTTAAACCGCCGTTCTGGCAAGGCTGTCAGCTGCTAAATCCCTGTTATCTGAAGTATTATTTATTTAGTGAAAGGATTACCATTTACGAATATGGACCATTTAACAACCGAAAAATGTGTAAAAATCGTTCAAACTTGCTACAAAAGTGGTGATTCCAACGTGGACACTTTCCGTATATTATTGGGTGATTATGGTCGTCATAATCGACCTACTGTGTAAGAAATTGGCAAGATTATACAGAAATTTGAAGACTCTGGAAGCGTTACAGATGTGGTCAGGCCAGTGCATCATCGCAATGGGCGCACTACCGTATCGGACAAACCGAATTTCTCGATTTCAAGTAGTTCTCAAAAATTTGGCTAACCGTACGAACCATTATGGCGTATTTTGCACTTGAATTTGCTTCTCCATTCATATGGAGTTCAACTCACGTAACAATTAGAGCCAGCTGACCATTCATATCGCCACAAATATGCTGATTGTGTGCTACAGCAACATTCTTGCAATGCTGATTTTTCGAACAACATCTTCTTCAGCGATGAAGCTTATTTCTCACTCGGTGGTTACGTCAAGAAGCAAAATTGTCAGGTATGGGGCTCGGAGAACCCAGACGTGATTTTAAAAAACCATTGCATTTCGTATTTTTTCGAAAATGATGCTGGAGGAATCGTTACCGTCAATTCAGAGCGTTATGGGCGTTTGATAAACCACTTATTTTGACCTGCAAGTGAAGATTGTAAACTGGACGATATGCGGTTTTAACAAGACAATGCCACGGGCGACACAACACCACTGATTTTGTCTTTTTTGCATAAGAAGTTTTCAATATCATGCGAATCGACATTAGATTTTTTTTTTTTTTTGCGAGGCTCCTTTTGAGCATTTCATAACCAACATTTGTCAAGTTATCGCCGAGACACCGTCCTAAATGTGTGAAAAAGTGGTCGAAAACTACCTCAAAAGCATTCACTGCTACAACCAATTCAGAGACGGTCATTTAAATGACATTGTGTTTCATACATAATGAAATAAAAGTTTCATCGAAATTAAAGCTTTATGTGTGTTTTATTTAGCTTTACTTTTGAAATAACTTTTTCTTTATCAATCTATTTCATTTACTTTTCTTTAATGTATAGAAAATTCAATTTTATTTCATATGACTAAATGGTCATATATATATCATTGGAAAACGGCGGACCGTTAATTACCTTTATACCGATTCACGTGTATACGACACCAGAGCCTAAAATTAATTATAGGCGACTTGAAGGGTTGAAATGGGATCGCCTCAATTGTTGTTTTAATGGGCTTCTTCAATTCAGTCAAATTCCTTGGTCTCGTTTTGAACACCTCTTGCTTGGCATAATCCAATGAAAAAAAGTCTGGTGCAGTCAGGTCAGGCAACCTTGGGGGGCAGGGGAAAGAAGAGACATTAATTTGTTTGGGAATTTTCGTTGGAGTTCGGCCATAACCGGTTTGTCTATATGTGCAGTTCCATTATCTTGATGGAGACAAATGCTGTTGAAAGAGATGCGTCTTCGGCGCGGTTCTGGATAAAATAAACTCCCCATTGACACTGACATTCTGTTTGTAGCCACCCTGTATTAATGGTACTATCGGAAAACTAATGGTTTGATGTAATGAAATGCGTTGCTTTCAATAGAAAGTTGTCTTCTCTTGGCAAGTTATTAATGGTACACAAAATTATGTGGCATAATTCTCAATACAACATCATTAAGTTAAAAAAACGAGATGTTGACGCCAAATGTGGAAATATGTACATTTTCGCGATTTAACATAATTTAATGCATCCGATTAACATGCTGGACATGGGTCGGTAAAATATTACATTCAATCTACTTTTAATATCGTAATTTCCACTACATAATCCTATAATTTAAAAAATATTATAAATTATTTTTCAAAAATGTAACCGAAAATGTAATGCCAGAACAATATAACAGCATATATTAATTTTAATATTAAATTCATTGGTGTTTCAGTAAATTGGGCACAACAACGATATGAGTTATTTGTGGTGAATATTGTGATGCTTTGTATGCAATTTTTCTGTGAATGTGAAATGTTCTCCCACATCTTATTACCAAGAGATCTGCTACATTATTTCTGAGCTCATCTGAAATAATGGTTCTAACTCTTAAAGAATATTATTAATCTTATGTAATATCTATACAAATCTAACAAAACTATTCTAACAGCTGCATACTGCACCTATTCTAATTTCCCTACTTGTACACTAAACTATATTGCATCTTAACTTTCAGTATCTTTACTCTCGGCATCCTAACCCCTGATACATTCACTTCCTAACATGAGCCTATGCTAATTACTTTTGTTGTATTGTAGCTCTTTTGTCTGAAACAAACAGAGGAATTAAGCTAAACCGTTTACTGCCCTTGAATTGCGTTGGTGAAGGCAACGCATGTTTGCGTCGCTGCTCATGCTGTTGCTGATTTGAAGATAGCTTCTTTACATATACATAAGAATACTCAAATCAGAAACATTTATAGTTTAGTGAAATTTTAGCAATTTCAAATCAGTCTTTATCTTTTGGATCTTTGAGCAGTATTTTTAATAATCCTAAGTATTTTTAATTATACAGGGTGATTTTTTAAGATTTAAGTTTTTCAGGTTGGCAGCACTGTTTGGTAATGGCGTCCAAACGTCATCTGTCAAAGTGAAAGTGACAGTATACTCTGCCATTTCATCATGGAAAGACTAACAAACGATCAACGATTGCAAATTGTTAAAATTTATTATCAAAATTCGTGCTCTGTGACAAATGTGCATCGTTTGATACGACCATTTTATTGTCGTCATAATCGACCTGGTGAATCAACAATTTGTGCTGTTATCTCCAAATTTCGCACCAAATTTACCTTGATGGACATAAAACCATCGACTCGCATGCGTAGAGTGCGTACCGAAAAAAATATTGCAGCCGTAGCGACCAGTGTTGATAACGATCGTGGAATGTCAATTCGTCGTCGTTCTCAGCGATTGGCATGTGTTACTCAACCACAAGGAAAATTTTACACGCTGATTTGGGTTTGAAAGCCTATAAAATTCACCTAAGAATTGAAGCCGAATGACCTACCACAACGTCTAATTTTTGGTGAATGGTCCTTACAAAAGCTCAATGAAAATCCGCTCTTTTATCGAAAAATTGTGTTCAACGATGAGGCTCATTTCTTGCTGAACAGATACGTAAACAAACAAAACTGTCTCATCTGGAGTGATGAACAGTCACATACCATACATAAATTACCGATGCATCGCGAAGAAAACGGCAGTCTGATGTGGTTTATGGGCTGGTAGCATCATCGATTCATTTTCTTCAAAGACGACCGGCCGCAATTGGCTGATTTGGTTGACATGTGGTTTCATCAGGACGGTGCAACTTGTCACACTGCTCGTGAAACAATGAATATGTTGAGGGATGAATTTGGTGAGGAGCTTATCTCTCGATTTGGCCCTGTGAGTTAGTTGGCCCCAAGATCTTGCAATTTAACGCCTCTTGATTATCTCTTGTGGGGTTATGTCAAATCGTTAGACTATGTGGACAAGCTGAACACTATTGAAGCGTTACAGGATAACATAACACGCGTTATTCGTGGAATACAGGCCGAAATGCTCGAAAAAGTGACGAAAAATTGGACCTTCGGAATGGACATTTTGAGACGGAGCCGCGGACAGTATTTACATGAAATTATCATTAAAAATTTGTCGATTCCTATAAAATATTTTAATAAATGATGCAAATTTGAGTATTTTATTCAATTAAACAAAAAACTACGACTAAAAAATCACCCTTTATTATTGTAATATTGAAGTAAAAAGTTCCTGTTCTTATCAATATTATACGAGTACAAAGAAAAATTCGGTTTGTTTCTACCGGTGAAAGTACGAGTATATCCTATTCATAAACGCGATCATTTGTATCGGATGTAATAAAAATCGTAATTTTATTTTACTAATTTTTCTACGAAATTCAGCCTATTAAGTAAACATGAAGTGCAAAATTTTACCTTAATTCCGGATTACTATAGACGTTTATACTATACTGTATATGTAATATAATAATTTACATGACAAAATTGATAGTACTTCACTCATTTCCCAACAATTCAATTCGCTCCGCTGTTCATTCATACGCATTCTGCGCACTTTGTTTATGTACTATAAAAAAAACAGAGAAAAGCTCTTTTTGTAGCTGTCGATAGCTATTGTTTATTGTTTAGCTACATTTGAAAGTGATTTGAGCATTTTTTTCTGGTTTATTTTTTGTGTTCTTTAGTTTGTAAACTATCGTTGCTTGGCCGGGTTATCCCAGTAAATTGAACTGTAAAAATTACTGAATGTGCTTTGCCGAAAAAAGTCATTCCGTTCTTTTCTATGCTATGATGAAACTGTATAAAGTTCAATTAAAACCCTAAATTGATATCAAATTGTAGAGGTTTTGCAAAAAGGTATAAAATTCTGCAAGTGAATGCAAATAGATGTGAATTCTTTTAACAAAAAGTAACAAAGTAATAAATATATTTGGACACCAAATATGTTTTAATTTGGAGAAAGAAAAAAAAAACAAATAATCGTATTAAATTCAATGAAATATATTTTATTACAAATTGATTAAATTCAAAACAATATAATTAGTTCCCTCAAACATAAACAGAAATGAGAAAATCAATAATTTTTGGAAATTCTACATAACAAATTATTTACAAGTAAATATTTTGCTATACGCTGGGCAACGTAATGCAGCGATACCTCCAGTTGTATATTCTGAATGAATGAAAATAGCTAGACATTTCAATTATTTTCTGAGCGTGACAATCTCTAGAATCCTCAGTTTATAAACAGGTAAAAAATTAAACTATTTAGAATAGCACGAATTAGGACTACTAAATGTTCACGTGCATGACATTTCGTTGATTGACTTACAAATTTATAAAAGATTTGAATTGAATTGGTACAGTACATATGTATTGGAACAACTTAGCATTAAAATCTGTGACACCATTTAAGTCCGGCTACTTTTGAAAATAATATACCAACTGAATGCCCTCCAATCTTTGAGCCCCATTGAAATGAAAATCGAAGTAATGTGAAAATTTCAGCTTTAAAAAAAAAATTTCAGATCTATAACTACACTCACTGCACAAGATTAAGATAAATGCTTGTTATAATGAAAATCACTTCCCTAACTACAATGATTTCACTAGCATTTTTTACTTTGCATTAAGATATTGTGAATAAGTTAGATCAAGGAAATATTTGAAAAAAAAAATACAAAAGTCCTTTTTCGAAATTTAAATTGTGTGGTTTTAGACCAACCAATGACATTAAATATATATATTCTTAATAATTCATTAAGGGTATGTAAACTAACACTTTCTTCCAAAATCGGTAATAAATCTTTATAAATGGTTACGCAGCGCCCTTTAACTTAGCTTCAGTCAAGGATAAGTGTTTCAGATAGTATTACTGTTTTCAAATCTGTAACAGACTTGCATAGACATTTAAAACTCAAGATAAAAATTTTATTCAGAATCTCCAGGTAAGAAAGTAGTAAAAGTTGCTACCAATTTTATTTGCTAACGTATTGTAATTCTTAAATCAGTTTTTCAGTTAATTTTGATAATTTCAGTTCAATACTAAGTTTTCATATTTAATATAACGATGTTTCATTCGGATTTATTTCAAATGAGTTAATTTAATAGCAAGCTTATAAATTATTTCACTCTAAATTTCGGAGTAACCTCATTCCTTTGGGATTAACATCTCTAATGTTATCTAGATCAAAAATATAACAATCAGAAGCGTTAATCTTGTAACTAAATAAGTTTATTGACTTTTTATCTTGACTGAGCAATAACCGCCTGTCTAGCAGGGTGACAAGCTGGCTGACATGATAAAAAAAAACTAATTCCCTTACGACATGAAATGCCAGAGAATTTACACTAATTCTATTTTTGGATTCATTCAAGAGACCAAAAGTTTAACGACAATTCCTAACATCACAGTTTAAGAAACATTTCCTAGACTTGTCGTTTATTCGACTACTCGAAATATTCATCAGATACAATGAGCTAAATGCGGCTCAAATAATGATTTGTGGTTCTATCCAGTTTCGAACTCACGATTAGGCGCAGTGGTAGGTACTCGAAGTGTTATTAACTTCACACAGCAACAAAATGGCTAATGACAGGGCGCTTGTTTTTTGACAAGCGTCCATCTCTTATGCTGTTTACAAGCCTACAGAAGCATATTGATTTACTTTGCATTTAAAAAAAAAGACGCTATCGAAATGGAACGCAAGCAAACGCAACTGTGTTATTGTTTTGTATTTGACTGGAAAATCGCAATCAGCCGTAGTTAATGACATATGAACAAAATAAAAATGTCATAAAGATGGACATTCACAAACAACAACATCTGCAGAAACGATTCGAATAGTGAAGGAAAATTTTTAATCTGTCTGCTCGCAGCATGGGCGGCACATTAAAAAATAAACTATGATTAAAGCACCACAACATATAAACGGCGAAAGATTTAAAACTTGCACAAAAGACAGTAAGAGCAAAGGTGTTATTTTCTAATCAAAAATATGTAAATAAATGAAACGACCATGTATGGTTACAGTGCAAAACGAAAGATAGTTTCGACTAGTAAATTGCTTTGCTAAAATAAGCACCTGCATAAGTAATGGTCAGCGGTAGCTGCCACAAGACGCTCACCGCTCGTTTTCATTGAACGAGGCGTAGAGGTAAACCAACAAACTTACCTTAAAAAGATGTGAAACGACGCTCTGTTACTTACAATACACACAAAAGAAGCTGGAATTCATTTGATTTGTAGTGCTTCCTACCCAGACAACTTTTTGAACGTATACCAATTTTGAGGCGACTGACTGGTGTGACAATATTTTTCCATATTACGCAACTTTTTATAGTATATATAGGGTGGCGCACGAATCGTGCTACAAACACAAAAACTAATAACTTTTTTTGGTGGCATGCCATAACGTCCATTGACATTACGTCCATGGACATTATAACCCTTTAAAAGTGTCATAATGTCCACAATATTGCAAATATTTTCTACATTTTAAAAAGTACCATTATTCTCAATATTTACATATAAAATTCGAAGCAACGTTTCAATTAAAGAATAGCTTGAGTTTTTAGCTGGAAAGTGATCTTTGTTGTGTGCAGAAGAAAAAGGCGTGTGCTATTAAAAAATATGGAAAAGAGAGTATTTAAATGTGAATTTGTTACTGGCCACCGAAGAAGTTCACAACTGCTTTTATTAACTGACGAAAATCAAATCTTTAGGAAAAAACACGTTTATGGAGATTATACGCTATGCAAATGCTATATTAATTCCTGCAAAGTAACAATTTCTTTAAAAAAAGATGGTTCTTGCGAGCAACAAGTCTGGAATTTCATCATAGTCATGCGCCTCCGGAAGATTTAATAAAAAAATTTAAAATTATTAAAAATTTAAAAAGTGAATGTGAGAAAAACCAGCTGCAAAAAGGAAAGAAGTGCGTGAAATCTTTCACCAAGAGTGCATGAAGGATGCACAACTGGCATCCTCTGTATGCTTTCCAAAAATTAAGAGGCTGTTGCATCGAATTCGCAATAACGGAATGCCGAAGAATCCAAATACTCCCCAAGATTTAAAATTGTTGTTCGAAGAAAATAATTTCTTTTCAGAATATGGAAAATCTAAGCATATCGATAAGCCATTTTATCATAGAACCATAATAGAAGACGATTTTTCATACTCTGTTTTTATATCTCCAACGATTTCGGACATAATACGCAAAAAGCCCAATGAACGTAAATTTTTGAGCCTGCCGTTGGTAAATCCCGAACAAAGTGAAGAGATGTTTCTGACTCTAAAAAACGATATGCTAGAGTTCTCAAGAAACCATCGAGAATGCCTCAGTAGTTTTGTCAAATACTTTGATACTGAGCTACTTTTTTCTTGAACCCCCATTCCTCTCTTTTGTATAATATGCAGTTTAATTTTGCACAAGCTGTGTGAAATTAAAAAAATGAGGGTGCACGAATGGAAAAAGAAGGTGAAGTTAGTCAAAAATCGGCGGCTACTCATTTTTTTTTTTTTAATTTCACATGAGACACATTATGTGTACAATGCACCACTTTTAATTTTCCATTATAAATTGCTTTGAACTTCCAATCTCTCTTCCTTCTAAAGTCCCCATAATGACTTTTTCAGATCACACTTTCCGGATTTTCTGTGTACCTTCAACAAGTGAGAACTACTAGCTCTTTAGAAGGGTTTAACTCCAAGCTCTCTAAGAAATTGGAGAAACATGGACATTTTTTAAGTTCCTTCAAGTTATCCGCGATGAAGACTTCTCGTATTCTGTCTCCCTAGCCCAAGCATCAGCTAGTGTTTAATAAAATCCAAAAAAAAAAAAAATTCATCTCAGCTTTGCCCATATTGTCGGCAAATTGTTGAAGCTAAATTAAAAATATTCCAATAATTATTATGTTTTTTTTTCTAAATTATTATGTATTTGAATAAAAATCTTATGTTAAAAATCTCTAAAATTACATTTTTCTTCCCTGTAGAATGTGTCACAACGTCCATGGCCATTATGTCACCTTCAAAAGTGCCTTAATGTCCATGGACTTTGTGACACTTTTTTGTGTGTCATAATGTCCATGGACGTAATGTCAATGGACGTTATGATACTCCACCCTTTTTTTTCTGTATAAGTAATCGACTTATCTTTTTTTTTTTTTTTTGATTTGCCAGATTAGCATTTAGATTTATTAAAAAGAATGCTTGGAACAACGAAAAGACGATTTGGATAGTGCAGCGGTACCATGCTTTGCAGTCCTTCAGTTCCGTCCAAAGGGAATTTAAGCTGGAGTTTGGTGGCATTTAACCGGGTATATGGAGCGCATTATGTGGTGGGTAAACATGTTTGCTGAAACTGGAAGCATCGCACAAATACCGTGCCATCGAGATCCCTATGTTCGGATTCAAGACACAATCATGACTGAAGCATCGTCAATTCAAGCATATCCAAACGTTTCGACCAGAAATCTACCGGGGCAAATTGAAGTTAGCAGACGTTCATTACAACTGATAATTGATGATGACTTGAACTTTTTTCCGTACAAAGTCTAAATTACAAGTAAGTAAAACCTTTTAGAATTTTGCCTAAAAACAATTAAAATGGTCTAAGAAGCCAACAACTTGATAAATTGATTATTTATGTCCGATGAGACCCATTTTGATTTAAACGCCAATGTAAACAAGGCATATGTGAAGTGAATGTAATCCAGAAATACTCCGTGAAACGGAACTGAACCCAGTACAAGTCGCTGTATGGTGAGCAGTTTCATCAAGGTGCATTCTGGGGCCATACTTCTTTGACGAAAACGGTGTAACAGTAACTGCCAATGGGAATCTTTATTTAAAGATGTTAAATTAGTTTAGTTTAGCAAGATGGCGCAACTGCACACATAGCCAGATCGGTTAAGGCCGAAGTCCAACGAAAATTCCCAAACAAATTAATATCCAGAGACACCACTTTCCGCTGGCTCCCAAGATCACTTGACCTGACTGCCCCACACTTTTTTATGGGGTTATGCCAAGCAAAAGGTGTACAAAACGAAACCAAGGAATTTGACTGAATTGAAGCAGTCCACTAAAACAATAATTGAGGCGACCAAAACTTCAATCCTTCAGACCCCAATGAATAATTTTCTGATCACGTATTGCATATGAGTGAATGAGGATAAAAGTCATTTATGGTCTATCATCTTCAAACTCAATTAGTTATAATACAAAATAAAATTGAATTTCCTATACAATAGAAAAATAAATAACATACGAAGTGTGAGAAAAAGTTTTATTTCCAATTTCGTGAGCTACGTATGTTCGATTTTCGCATTTTTTCTTATATGTTGATACACATGTCTGTTACATATGTTGACAATATCAGCCACTTTGGATTGTCAGTTTGTTTTTAACAGATAAAAAGATTAGTCGTGTTTTGGTGTGCTCTTCGATTTTTTACTATTCGAAAAAATGGATCGAAGAAACTGTATTAAGCTTTGTGTAAAAAATGAAACTAAATGTTCAAGGACATTTGAAATGCTGACTGTGGCGTTTGGCGAGTCTGCTATGAGCAGAACACAACTTCAGTTGTGGTATAACCGGTTTAAGTAAGACCGAGAAGATGTCAATGACGATGCTCATCCAAGAAAAAACACGTCAAGTTCGGTCAAATGTAAAGCTTTTGCTCACTGTTTTCTTCGATTGCAATGGCGTGGTGCATATTGAATTCTTGCCACAAGGTCGTACGGTCAATAAGGAATACTACCTTGAAGTTATGCGCCGTTTGTGCGAAGCAATTCGTCAGAAATGCGCAGAATTGTGGAAAAAACAATCATGGATTTTGCACCATGATAACGCACCAGCTCATACATCGATGCTTGTGCGTGAGTTTTTGGCCAAAAACAAAACTGCAATCATGCCTCAACCACCGTATTCATCGGACTTGGCCCCCGCTAACTTTTTCCTCTTCCCAGAACTGAAAACACCGATGAAAGGAAAGCGTTTTGCTACGATTGAGGAGATAAAAGAAAAATCGAAACAGCGCGTTTTAGAAGTATTTCAAGGATTAGAAAAAACGCTGGCACAAGTGTATTATATCTGAGGGGGACTACTTTAAAGGAAATAAAGAAATTGATGAATAAATAAATACTTTTTGGAAAAAATTCAAAATAACGGTTATTTTTTGATCATACTTCGTACATTGATTAAATAAAAAGTTATTTGAATTTCTTATTGCACCACAGTTGATGTGGCACCCTGTATAATAATTGTTTTTTATATGTTATATGTGATAATTGCTGGCAAATTGTTGATACAACTGCAAAAACGTATTTCAAACAAAACTTATAGCAAACGAAACATCCCTCAAACAACATTTGTTGTAAGATATTTCTATAAAACAGCTTACATATACGGCACAACAAAAACATGATGCTACTCATTGAAATATTAATGTAATTGCAAACTTGTTAACAACTACATGTGTGTATTTGTCCAACAACATTGTAGGCAACCACTATACACGCACAGACACATGTTCAACATTTGAATACGATCACGTATTGTTTATAGCATAGGACTAATCCCCAGATAAGATATCCAATTAATTGTCTCCTTTTGAACCAGAACCACAAAATGGCATAATGAGCAACAATAGAAATTAAGGTAAAATACATATTCTATTCTGTGTCTGTTTCACACGTTTTCCCCAGTGACAGAGAAAATGAAAATATGGAGCAAACAGTACAAAGAAAATCTAAGCCAATTGCAATTACTCTGGTGATTAATGTTTGTAATAAACTCACACTACAACGGCGGTACCCCCCTCTTACCCCTATTGCCAAATAGGAAATGTTAGAAATAAATAACAAACACATGAAGAATTTCATGCTTAAGTCATACAGATATTTGCAAACAAGTATTGCTGTACGAGAGAAATTTCCGGGAAATTGGTGTTTCGGGATGTCATAGGCGTTTTCTAGGAAATTAAAGCTAAAAAATTATGTAAATGGGTGTAGCTATAAATATACGTGAGGTTTTATTCATTTATAAAATTGGTATATACGATTGTAACAAATTGCAAAAGTACAAAATACATAATAAAAATACAAAAATAACAAAAAATAAAAAATTGGATTTTCGAAAATTTTAAATGAGTTGAACTGACCTACGTCGTAATTTATACATCAGCAACGACAGTACAAAATTCCAGTAACTTTTTTTAATCTACGTATTTCATTTCTTTTCTTTATTGTATAACAAATTCCATTTTATTTTACATAACCAATTGCTTTTGAAGATGATAGACCGTAAATGACATCCGTGCTCATTCACGCATACTCGTATACGACATCTCATCAGAAAACTATCCATTGCGACCTGAAGGGCAGAAGTCGGGATCGGCTCAATTATTATTTTAATGGACTACTTCAATCCAGTCAAATTCCTTGGCTTCATTTTCTACACCTCTTGCTTGACATAGTCCCATAAAAAAAGTGTGGTGCAGTCAGGTGAGGCGACCTTGGAGGCCAGCGGAAAGTGGAGTTTCTGGATATTAATTTGTTTAGAAATTTTTGTTGGAGCTTCGCCATAACCTGTCTGGCTAAGTGTGCAGTTGCTCCGTTGAAACGGATACGTCTCGGCACAGTGCTGGGCAAAAGACAACTACCCCATCTTCGAGTAATAACCCTTCATTACTGTACCACCGCAATACGATTCGTACGCAACCCTGTATAAATGTGTATAAATAGATCAATTACGTTTTTTTTTATACCAATCGATACGTACTGATTTGCCTGTTCTATTTTTCGTCCATGTATTATTGTGTGCAAAAACAGTATGCGATGTAAGACAATTTTAACAGTGTTCAATAATTAAACAATGAATTTCCTTGCATCTCATGAATAAGACAGGAAAAAGCTTCTTACATTTACTGAGTTTACACACATTCTTTTTTCTAAACCCACCCAAACGCCATCTACAGTTTAACGACGATTCCTAACGTCACAGTTTGCAAGCATTTACTAACCTAGTCAATCACTCGACTACTGAAAGGATTCGTCAGACACACCGTGGTAACAGCCGTTTAAATAGTGATAGGTGGCTACGTGCAGGATTGAACCTGCGATCATGCAAGCAATAGCCACGTATACTATCTATAGCGCCACGGTCGGTTACTAAGTAATGTTTGAATAATCCAAATCCAATATATATCATATTCTTACTACGTAAATATTTTCCATAGTCATATAGCAGTTGCTCGGAACCCATAACTTAAAAATGGAGAATAAAATTAATACTCTGGAACAGAATTAGTCGATATTCTTGTAAAGTAATATTAAAATTAGTGCCCTGTTTAAAAATATTATTATCTATGGTAATTAAATGTGCTTTTTCAGGAAACCGCATTTCAATTGAATTTAAAATTTTCATTTTTCAACAATCGATTTCTTTAGAAATTTGTATAAAAAGAGAAAATTCAGAAATAAGCACACAAGTTATTTCCACATAAGTGGATGCGCCAAATGCAAGGACGGTCCCACAACTAGCCTAGCTAAGAAAAAAGACACAAAAACGTTAGGAAAATTTGTTTTTATTGTCAACATAATCTCCTTTTAACCTGATACACTTCTTCCAGCGATAACGTCCATACCCTGTTTATGGTATGAACTGTCAAACTCCTTAAAACACCCATCAACAGCAGAGTCCATTTCTTAATTGCTGGCAAATTTTCTACCACAGAGCTATTTTCTCATGTTTGGAAAACAATCATCCTGCCCTTTTTCCAAATTTTTGTCACTGTAATAAATTAGCATAATATTCGTCGTTGATGGTTTTTCTTTTTCGAAGATAGGTTATCCCATGCGCATCCCAAAAAAAACAGATGCCATGACCTCGCCTGCAGACGGAATCGTCTTTGCCTTCATCGGACGCAATTCCACATACCAGTCCACTGCTTTGGCAGTTCTTTTATCTCAGGTGTGAAGTAGACGGTCCATGTCTCTTCTATGTTTATAAGTCCAAGCAAAAATTCGGCTTTATTGCGGTGAAACACTTCATGACACTGTTTTTGCTCTATTGGGAGCAAGAGCGGCACCCATCTTGCGCACAATGTTCTCATCTTCAAATCTTCGATCAACATACGATGTATAGCACTTTTTGAAATACCTATCTTTTCAGCTAGCTCACCTCACCTTCATCCGACGATCCTCCAGTACCATTTTGTGGATTAACCGTGTCTGGCGTGAACACTCCAATTGGTTGACCACTGCGGTGTCCGTCTTGGCAGCTCATACGGTCTCGTTCAAACTCTGCTACCCACTGTTTTACAGTCGTACACAAAGGAGCAGACTCCGTCTGAGTAGAATCTACCTCGGCTTTATTATTGGTTAAACTGAGACCTTTCAAATGGAAATATTGAATTACATAACGGTGACCAATTTTTTCCATGTTGACAAATTCATTGAGATCGTTTATTTTGATGTCTCAAATCAACGTAGGGATTTTAAACTTAAAATATATGTTTTATAAGGTTGCTACCTTTCACCAAAAATAAAAATATATGACAGGTCGGCTAATTTTAGGGCCGGCCTCGTATAATGTATCTCCAACCGGAGAAAAAATTATCTTATTAGTTTTGCCGCTTATGACACACCACCAACACAACAACACCAACAAACCACAATTTTCTCTCTTAATCTTGATAACAGTTTAATTAAGTGTGTTGAACAGTTTAATTAAGTATTTGAGTAAAAGAAGAAAATTTGATCATAAACACACGTTATTCCCATACGAGTATGAGCGAATGCGTCAAATAATATAGGTTCGAATTTAGTTCTCTTTTTGAATAACTTTTAAATTGTCACCTACGGCGTATACTTAATATTTGTTCTAGTTATTAAGTATACGGTCCGGTGCACCAGCAAAAGAAAATAATGGTAACTTCTTTTCTAAACAACAAATTGGCCTTATCAGTTTGCAATAATTTTAATGTGTTGTCCTGGACTTGCTAAAATACAAAATTTTCTTATCTAGAAAAGTATATAAAAGAAATGTGTTACTGTTTCAATATAGAAGCATACACATTAGGAAAAGGAGTTTATCAAATTACAAAAGATTTACTTTCGTTTTTCCTAAAAAAAGGAGGATGTCAATGCAGATATCACGCATTTCCAATTTTTGAAAGAATACGAATCAAATAACAGTTTTTTATAGAATTTGTGTACCACCTTTAAATACATTTCATTTGATTATTCAAAACAAAGCTAACAGAAACGGAAAAAAATGAAAAAATTTCGGGTCCGGGGCCAGAATAAAATGTAATGCAGTATAGACAAATGAGACCAAAAGTTGTTTTTTCTTACGAAAAACAAAAGAAATGTTGCTCTTTTTGCCACAAAAGCAAACGTCCGTAAGTTATCAATCATTGTTCATCTCTTGCCCACTCGCACAAATCGGAATAAAATTATGTACAATTTCGATTTTCTTTATTCCTACCTTTAAACATTTTGGGAAGGTCGATACTACATACTAGAAGGTCTGTATATTTTTTAAGTATAAAATATACGAACAACTCAGTAACATTGATAAATTATTTTCTAAGATCGAATCAACTGAAGAAATTTTCAAATTTTTAAGTAACAAGCAATCGGATTTTTTTTTTTTTTTTTTTTTTGAAAACCTATTTGGTGTTTAACAAACTTTTTCTTAAACTTTTAATGTTTTATCTCATGTAGTCAAACCACCCTCATATGGTAGCAGCAGTCAGCACACAGAAAAGCGCATTCATTTCACTGAACACAAAATAAAAACATCAGGTGAGATTTATATAACAAGTAAAACTTAACATTTATTACAATTAAACGCAAATATATTTCACTCTACCGGTAAATAAATAATATCGTACAATGTCGTATGTAATTGTGACCCAAAACAAAACAAAACAAAAAAAGACAACCAAAGGTAATTTAACACCAGTTAGTGGTTTTTCGTTAGAATGATGTATATTTATTTGAAACAAATATTCTTTTTTGTCATTCGTTTGCAGGAAATGTTTTATATTTCTCTAGGTTTTCTGTGGTTATTTTGGCAATGCTATTTTTTTGTAGTTTTTACATTCAAAATTGTTTTACTGTCCTTTTTTAGAGATTTTCTGCAGTCCTCTCGAATTTAAATGCTTCATAAATAGTTTTTGTGGTTTAAAAAAAAAAAACGAAAGCAAACCATATTTTTAATGGAGTTTTTGGTTCGTTCAAATGATGCCAAGGATGACAAATTATTTATGATCATTTATTTTTAAATGTTTGTATGCCTTTTTCAAAGACAGACTAAGGTGTTATGGGTAATCAACCATAATAACACCATTTAATCTGAGAGCTAAGGAGCAAGAAGGAGCCAACATTAATTATGTCTTCAAAATAAACGTAAATGTCAAGTTAGCCGGTAGAGGGTAAAAACATAAATTTTCAACATAATAAAGAAAACATTTTCAACCGATTTCGATGGTTTTAGTTTTATGTATTCCACTGAACCATTCAACAAAAACAAAACAAAACTGCACAAATAAAGATAAAAGTCAACGGTTAACGATATGTGACGCCCCAAAATGTTGCCCAATTTAGACACAGTTTAATCGACCTTTTCTTGAAAAATAAAATTCAAATTTATATTTTCAACAATATCGTTTAAGACCCGCTTAACACCAATTTTGTGGAGAGGTTGAACACGCAGGATATCAGGTTTACTATAGTTTTTAGTAATTTAAAAAAAATCGACGAAAAGGACCTAATATTTGTAATGAAGACACCCTTTTGTAAAACGATTTGACTATACTCACCTATTACGTTCAAGTAATGAAACCGTCGATCCCTCAAATTTGTGTTGCTATGGGTGCAGTTGGAAAATAAATAATTCACTTTCATTACACACAATTTTATACACCACCACATATCGATCTAAGCATATCCATCCGTCCATCCATGCAGTACGACAGAGGTCGCATCGTTTGGTTTAGGGTAGCTGGCATTTGGAATATTCTTAAGCGAGTTGAATTCGAAATTTGTTAAAATCGGCTTAGTAGAAAAAACTAATCATACAAGAATTGAACCTTTCTTAAAAATTGGGCATTTTAGGATTTGTTTCAAATCCTAGTGGCAGAACATGGCTTCCTATTGATAGCCTGAAATAGAATATCGATGATAGTGTTCATCGAGACATTTTAAATGCCATAAGAATGTGGTTTATTTAGAGCTACTCTTTTCAATAAAGAATATATGACACATGAAACTGTCAAATTTTCACTGTATTTGTGTTGAATATTGTTTGACATTTCATCATAGAATGGCAACGGCATTTAGTCCCAACAAGGCAGCGTTACTTGCCCCACAACCAATGAAACCATGACATTAGTATGAGATCAATTCGGTGAACAGCTAACTTAACACAAGCGAACGGCAAATTAACCTCGTAGGCCCCGCGATATCACACCTCTAGACTTATTTCTTTGGGGTTATGTAAAGCCCAAAACCTACATGAATTATTCGGGCATAATTGAAGACCTAAAAGCCATTATTACTAACAAACGTTACTAAGAAGCCATAGAAAATTGAAACCATATTGGACTGACGAACGGCAAATATTTAGTCGAGGTAAACTCCATAAATGTTAAAATGCAAAGAATGATTTTTATGGTTATAAGATTTGCTTTGCACCCTATATTACGATGTAATCTTACAATACATAAAAAACATTTAAAATAATTTCCAAAAATATTTATATTATTTTTGGACTTAAAGGCTTAGTATTACTGTTTTTTTTTTTTTATTTTGGAAAAAAATATTAAATTCAGTGCCTTATCTCATCACAACTGAAGAGTTCGGGAAAAATGTCACAATTTCCAAAAATTTACAAGAACTAAAAAATGTTTGAAGCTGTAATTTACCATATCTTACGAAGCAAAGGAGATGCCGTTTTAAAGATAACCACAAATATGATTATCTAGACTCGTTTTTCTTTAAAAGAAGAGAGAGTTTAAAGAAAAAAAGTGCAAAAACAGATACATTCTTTCAAAAAATACCGGAAATTTGTCACTAAAACACATAACGTGTATTCATACAAATTTATTCTTTCCGAAAGAAGCATCAACTTTCTATCGACTGAAAATGAGTGCTTCGAAACTCAGTCAAACCATTTCAGGTGAATACGGTGATCTTCGCTGATATTTGTTGAATTATCAGCCAAAAACTTGTCTACAATTACAGCCTTGTGAGATAATGCGTTATCGTGGCACAAAATCGATATGTTTTAATCTCTAAAATCTGATCTTTTGCTCTCTCAAGCACCGCATTAAAACCAAAATAATAATCTTTATTTACAGTCCGACTTTCCAGCAGAAATTCCGTGTGCACAACACCGCGTTTACCGAGGAAAAAGTTAATATTACCCTGACTTTTGATCAAATTTGAATTGTCTTTCTTGGTTTCGTTGATTTGTTTACATATTAAGCTCATAAAGCCAAGCAACATTACTTATATTAGGTGCGCAACTAAATTCTCGCTGTTTTTTTTTTTATAAAAATGCAACTTTATCATTAAAACATGTTTACAAATTATTCACGGAAAGTATTGCCCATCGCCAACTCCTAATTTTTCCCATCTTACTGCTAAAGCTCAAATTTGTCACGGTAAAACTGTTAATCTTTCGAGGCTACCCACGATTCTAGCCATTCCTTGATATCGTCATATGAGTGGAACTGCTGGTCAGCCAGACCGTATGCCATCGAAGGGAATAAGTGATAATCGGACGGCGCAGTGTCTGGAGAATATGGCGGATGGGGTCAGACCTCTCATTTCACCGTTTCCAGGTAGGTTTTAACGGGCTTAACGGGTCACGTGAGACTGAGCGTTGTCATGCTGAAGAATCGATTTTTCATACCCTTCCGCGTATTGTGGGCGTTTCTCGTGCAGAGCTCGGTTCAATCGCATTAATTGAAGTCGATACCGATCCCCAGTGATGGCTTCGCTTGGGTTCAACAGCTCGTAATAAATAACACCGACGACAATGTAGAAGCATGACCGGGCAGCCCCCATGGCTTAATTCTGACTGACTAGGCTGACCAGAACTTGACAAATTTTGCACCAAATATCGACCGATTTTGAATGTACTGCACCACTCTTATGCACGCATTTTTGATAATATAGATTCCCCAAAAGCCTTCTGAAATATATTCAGCGATTCTGCACACGAAATTCTGTTTACATTACAAAATTTGAGACAAATTCTTCGCTCCGTTTCAAAAATAGCGAAACATACTAGACGCAAATTGACAAAATCGAGCACTGTAAACAAACCAAATGGCAGATCACGCTTAAACTTCATGTTAGTATAAAGCACAGTTATGTCAACTTGACGATAAAAATAATTTTAACCTGATCCCTTTAGGCGCACAAATGATTAATTAGATATGTTCGCCTGAATTTTGGGAGAAAATTACATTTTTGTTTCTCTTGTATTTTTTTATGTTTTACTATGTATATTTTATGTTCCATAACAAAATTATGTCATATTTCCAACGGAATTCAATTTTACACCCGCGAACTTTGACGTTGTTTGGAAAATCTTAAAGACTATGCCCAAATGCCCGTGTGGAAATTTGCTTTGACAACATTTTGCACGAAATATTGAACGAGTAGCAGCTTTAAGATATAAATTTGTATAATTAACAGTGACTTAAAAAGGAGAAGGAAAATTATATATTCCATAATTTTTCTATATGAAATAATTCTAACAACTATCTAGGAGAATTTATCAAAACCCTTTGAGCAGTTCATATTTATTGCAAACCTCATTTCCAAATACAGCAGCTAATCTGAGAAATTTTCACTAACGTACAGAAATAAGTCACTTCCGTTTGTTTAGTAAGTTTACATTACTTTATTTCCAACATAAATTAATCACAAGAGAAATTCGACACAATAAGAAAAGTTCAACATAAATGTCAACCTTACAATTTTATGTATATTTAAAGTTTTATTAAGGTAATCTTTGTCTCTGAGTTCAAATTTCTATCTCTCTTGTAATTTGTTTCTAAATAAATTTCCCATCTCTTAGTGCAATTTGCTTTCTTGTTGTGTCATTGGCGGAGTTCGTTGTTTTTGAATTCCACGCCCTTCCCGAAAAAACAAAGAGTTCCAAAAATAAACATAAAGCTGGCTCCCCTCTAAAAATAAGAGAAAAAAGTTTTTCAATTTACCTGTTAATATCACTTAGTTATTTTTACGTGTCTTAGTAAGCAGCGATGAAGGAGAAGGGGCACAGTGAGTAATAATACAATAATAAAAAAGATATAAAATAACAATTACACAACTAAAATGAAATTATTGAAGATTTGTGAAACAATTGTGCTGTTACAATGTGAAGTACAAATTTTTAACAAATTTTTAGGAGTGCCTCTCCAAGCCTAAATATATTATGTAACAAAGAAGGCACACAATATATAATATATATAACAAAGAAGACAGAAAAAAGTTGGGAAAAAGATTCTTTATTTTTTAACATAATCTCCTTTTAGCTCTATACACTTTTCCCAGCGATATTCAATAGCTTATATACCCTGTTTACAGTAAGAACTGTACAATTCCTTAAAATAGCCAACAACCGCAGACCCACCTCTTCATTGTTGGTAAATCTGTTACCATCGAGCGATTTTCTCAGGTTTGAAAATAGTCCGATGAAGCTAAATCTGGCATGATAAAGCAATTCGAACTTTAGGTCATTAATTTGGTCATCGCAAAAGCGGATGTGTGAACTAAAGCATTGTCTGGATGAAACAACAATTTTCTTTTGCCGAATACGTCATTTTTCCATAATTTCATCACCTAAACGCTGCAATAAATTAACATAATATTCTCCGTTGAAAGCAAAAAAACTAATCCCATGATCCCAGGTTTATTACCGTATATCATTATCTGATATAAATATATATCATTATTTGAGCGGCGGTCGCCTCATGTGCCTGACTAACAGAAGTCGATTAATCATTAATTCTGATTAACGCTTCTGAAACTGTAACATTCGGAATCGTCGTTAACCTGTAGGTTCCTCTGAGTGAGTCTAAAAGTAGAATCCGTTTTAACTCATTGAACGTGAGAAGCTCTCCCATATCTCATTCATAGAATGCAAGGAAACTTGTTTGTTCTCGAACTTTCGATGAATTTAGCATAATACCCAGATAACTTTTTTCCTTCATCGTTTGATCTTCTGGCAGGAATTGGACAATGTCGCGATAACTCAAAAAAAGGATCAACATTATCTCTACTTTTCATCGACATTGACATGGTTTTTTCGCTTTTGGCTCAACTGGAAACTAGTTAATTGGTTTGCATGTCAAACTCTCAAACTTATTTTTCATCACCAGTTATAATGCATTTAAAAAAATTGTGTTTAATTTGCCTCGTTCTAGCGTGTCTTCATCGATTTTTACGTTATTAAGTTTTTGAAGAAAAGCCAGGTGTTTCTTAACTAATTGAGTGAAAGGCTGCTGAATTTCTTGTGTCTTTTGAATACATTTGTACCATTTTACAAGGATGTATGAGTATGAATACATACTTGTAAAATGGTACAAATGTATTCAAAAGACACAAGGAGTTCAGCAGCATCTCTCTCAAAGCTAAATGATAATTTTTCAGTTACCATTTCCTTAACTTTCTCGATGTTAATTGCAATTGAAGAAGGCGAGACATATTTTCAACAACACATATCTATCGCTTTCGAATACACTGGACAACACAAATGCACTTGGTTGGTGATAAACCTTCTATAATATTTTCAATGATTTGGTATTCGAAATTCCATTTTCAACACCAAATTTGAGATAAATTCTTTGTTTGATATTTTCGTTCATTGTTCAAAATCAGCACCCTCTTCAGATGAACTAACAAAATCGACAGTCCCTTTATGTAGGCTTAAATAATCAATACCCGTTACTTTTTTAAAAGCATTCAAACCAAGGCATTGAATGCCTTAAAATTACATACATCACAAAAAATTAATGAACATTGCGATAAAAATCTTCTCATTGTATCATTTTTGTTATTCTAATTTTGACACGTAACAGGGACGGTAATCAGGCATTCGTTTTTGCGAGATAGTATTTCTCCTCAAAGTCAAATCATTTAACTTATCCAAAAACATTTCCTAGGCTCAAGGTATTTGCACTTTTGTTCAACAATTATTTTACATTCAATTTCTGCAAAATCTTTCCACTGTGTAATACACTAAACACCATGAACTGTACAACACAATTTACAGTACACTAAAATCAAATAAATCCGACCGATAAACTGTGTTTTAAAGGTGTTTGTGCGTATGTGTGTTTGAGGGACAGAGAACATTTTTCATTTGTATTATTTTTCACTCAGTGTTAAGTGAAATATTTTCGTTTTGTTCACTGCATGCGCGTATCTGTGTCTGTGTCTGTGTCTGTGTCTGTGTCCGTGCTTTGTGCACATGTGTTTCCATCATTAATGAAATGTTCATTAACAACTTTTTTCACACAGCCAACAAGACACCAACAACCTTGCGATTAGAGTTGGTCCTTTTTGTACTGCAATGCCAGAATAATGAGAAAAACTAAGCTCATTTAGTCCATCATCATGACACATCAACAACACCAAACATACGGTTTACTTTGTATTTTTACTGGCAAGTATCTGTTTAATAGTGTCTATATGGGTCCTGCGATGATGTATTTTAGCGACAGTTGCCATCATTTCTTAGTGCGGAGAAAAAAAGGACTTTTACTTTCAACCAGAATGTGATCAAAATTGGATATTAAGGTTGTAAGCGGTGTGAGGCAATTCAATAATGACAGTTGTAAAACCCAGCGAATGCAAAGTAAAATGATTAAGCTTATTTGCTTAGATTGACCTAGAAATTACTTAAAAGTATATTTGCTTTGAATTTATTATGTGGCATTGCATCATGTGGCACTCACCATGTAATAAATTGGGCGTGTCTAGAACGACCCTTCTCAAACAAATTACATCGAGTGTGGGGCATTTGATCCAGCAGGAATTCATGTCTACGCCACCATGCACTGCGGTGGGCCTTTTGATCATTCATCGTCGAATAATTAACAATAAATGCTAACATAAATTCCGGAAAAATGCACAACTAGGAGATTGGCTTTAGTTCTTATGCACATGAAAACGCTCCTACCAAACGTAGTACGCGCTGTTAGGGAACAGCATAAAGAAGAAAAAAGGATAACACATTTTTTAAATAATCGAATCAGTTGAAAAAACAGAGCTATCCTGCTGTAATTACAGTGACGGAAATGTAGATAATCAGATGTTCTGCAATTATCCTACAATTACAAAGTGAACACATGTATTAGCTGCTAATTCCGACTGGCAGCATAAGTAAAAAGTTCATGCCAATTATCGACGATGTCACAGATTTTCCGGAACCGGATTTTCTGGAGATTTCAGTTTTCTGAGGCTGTTTTCCAAATTTGTATATCAAGTATGACAGAGACCTGATCCTTCCAAAGGATACGGTTTTGTGAGTCATTCATCGAGTTTATAGTCGCGGATTTTTGATCAACCCGCACAATCGGTGCATCTTGAAGAAGTTGACAAAGTCTATGTTATTATATATATATATATCTGTGTGTATATATTATATTATTATATAGTTTATGTAGGAAAAGAAAAGACAACAGAGTCAACACACACATGAACACATGCTATGAATGATGTTTCCTTACGAGAGTGGTAGTCAGTTCGCTATACGACGTTCGAGCGTGCGCATCAACGACGGCTTATGTTTACCTTTTTTTTACTTTTCTTTAATTTCATCATAATATAATATTTTAACTTACTGAATTTTTAATAAAAATTAATATATAAAATAAAAAACAAAACAAAACTCCCACATAATTGAGAAGCTCGTCTCGGAATCGTGTGTTTACCTGTCTATTATGTGAAACTGTACAAAGAAATGGCAGTCGATGAGTTCAAACGAAGGAAAGAACGAAGAAGAAAATAAACGAAAACATTGTGAAATTGGCGAACGCAAAACAACGTTGGCGCAGCAACAATAAAATAGAATTGTGAAGAATATGTTACAACGACTCGGCAGCAACAAAACAAAACAATACAACGTTGGCGCAACAGCAACAATACGAAAGCAGCAAACGACGAGAATATTGCGAATCATGAATGAAAGAATAATAAGATTACGCCGATAGTGTTGACAAAGTGTTCTCTCTCTGCGCACCTACGTCACGACTTTGGCATACTTAAGTAAATTGTGAAAAATGTACAGGGTTGCCCATATTCGAAGGACCCATGTTTTTTAAAAAAAATTCAAAGAAAAATTTGGCGGTTGGCAATCTTATTCATTTAATTTGTTCCAAGTAGATTTGTTTACATCAATTTTTGAATATGATATCTCTCAAATGGCCGCCACTGGCGTTGATGGCGTATTGTGCCCTTTTTGCAGCATTTTCCATCGT